>LKNJ01003187.1:14777-44043 GCA_002120245.1 Maccullochella peelii | reverse complement strand
CACACACACACACACACACACACACACACACACACACACACACACACACGCTCTCTCAACACATAAGATCTTATATCTCCATCAGTTAAAGCTGCTGTCGGTGATATTCAACACCAGCAAACTTGTCTTTAAAACAAAATCCCAAGCCAGTTCTGCTAATGTTAACCAGCTGCATCTTTACTGAAAGCATCAGGAAACCGTGTCGACCTGCCTTAATGTTGCATTATACAACACAATGAAAAAATATATAATTATATGAGAGAGTCATTATTACTCAGTGGTGCAAGCTAACTATGAAGGTCTGATGTCTAAAATACAGACGCTTGGTTGTTAAACAGCAAAGACGCACTGTGGAAACTTAAGCATCGCCTGCACTCGTAAATGACAGAAAACGCTGTTCATCAACATCATTGTACTTCCTCTTCTGCCTCTGAGAGCGAGAACCGTCATTATTAACTCGTCCGTAAGAGGTCACTTGTCAGGAAAATGTAAACGGCAGGTCGTGTTAAGTGTTTAAAACAAATGAGCAATGCTGTGGTTCCTCTGGAGAGGATGATCTCCAAAAACTGGACCAGCTCCAATCAGCAGACCTAAATCTGCACTGTGCTCATTCTGTGTAAAAAGGGACACTAACATTCCACCGATTTCACCTTTTAACAAGACTGACAGGTTCACATTTCTGCTTTTGAAATGTAATTTCCAGAGAAAATATAAATATCTGGGCCAAAACTGTATTTTTTTTAGAGGATTACAGCTTTCATATTCCATCACTGCAGCCAGAGAGCAGAAGTGTGTGTGTGTGTGTGTGTGTTTATGAGCTAAAGTCGAGCAGTGCAGTCTACTAACTCAATCAGTCAAAAAAAAATCAATCAAAACTTATTTATACAGCACCTTTCAAACTAATCAAATGCAGTTCAGTGCTTTACAAGCAATAACAATCAGAAATTAAAAATATATAAGTAAAATGTTAACAAAATAAAATACAATAAAATAAGCATAAATAATAAAACCATCAAATTAAAAAAACTACATTAAGGTCAGACTGGATCGATTGACGGGTTTTTAGTTTACATTTAAAAATCTCAGTATGGAACAAGGGTCCGCGTCACCTAAAGTTTGTGTTCTGCTCTGTGGAACCACTAAAAGAGAAGAACCAGAGGATCTGAGGGGCCAGAACAGGTAGTCTGGTGCCAGGTCACGTAGTGCCTTTATAGACTACTAAAAGGATTTTAAAATCAATACGGAAACTGCAACGTGCGCCGTGTTTCTGGCTCCGTTCAGTCGTCCGTGTTGCGATAACGGACGGCTCGTCTTGTCCACATGTTTCCAGCAGCTCCAGTTTGATATCAGAACTCCTCCGCAGTGTGTTTGTGATAAATGAATGCCAGCGAACACAGAAGCTTTTGGCCCTCCGAACGAACACACACGCTGAAGGTCATGAAACTCGTATGAATGTTTGTTTGCATGTATTAAACAGGCAGTGGCTCTTATCACTTGCGTGTGTCTCTGGATGTCTCGGTCAGTCCAGTTTCCTTCCAGAAGTCAAACGGAGTTTATTCGTGTTCCATTTTCTGCACTGAGTTCGTGACCTGACTGTGTGTGTGTGTGTGTGTGCAGAGACAGTGAAACAATAACAGTACAGAAGGATTAGAAAGCCTGAGAGCAGCGACGGTGGGTAGAGTGTGATTTGCTGGGCAGATGAGAGGCCTTGTGAGCAAGAAAAGACACTGAAAACATGACCAATAACTCACAGTTAATGCTGCGTTCATGTCTTGTTAGAGTAACCGTAATTAGCAGTTTCTGAATTGTAAACAGCATCAATATCCAAGTCATAATCACAACCGGGAAGCCCAGATATTTTAGTCCTGACTTGGCCTTTTTAATCATGCAGAATTGCCAGAGAAAGCAAACAAACATGGAGGCCTCACATCATCGTTTCAGTTAATTAAATCTGTATTTAATGGGCACAGTGATATATTGACTTGACACTGTATTTCTTAACTGTCACACGAACAAATCTGCAGTCATACAGCTGTGTGTATGCAAAATGCAAACGCCTGCAAGTCATGGAAGTTTTTCCAGCTGCCACCTTCCATCCCAAATAATGTGCACGTGAATTAAGACCATTATAATAAAACCAAGACGTGTAAGCAGCTGGATAAGAGCTAAACCTCTGCTTTGTCATCATCAGAGAAACTACAGAGTCACAGATCCAGTGCACTGGACTGGTACTGGCTATGACCTGATCAATCCACATTAAGTACAGTTTCATTATCATATCGGTTTCAGTGCCACGGCGCTGCTGGTCACATGTTACCTTACTCAGAAACGATCCCACTGAGTTCCACAGGTCAACAGATTTTAAATTTAGGGGAGAAGACGGCGCCGGTATCAGATTGGTGCTCTGCGTCAAGGCATCAGATCCGCTATCGAGAGGAAAAGTTGGATCGGTGAAAAGAAACGGACCTCCTGCAGCGACAGAGAGACGAGTGTTACAGATTTGAAATCTTTAAGATTCAGCCTGCTGTGACCTTTGACCTCTGACCTCTGTCTTCACTGCTGCTCGCTTGAAATGTTCTGAAACTGAATTGAAACTGCTGTCAACTTTGTTGCAAATCTCTTTGGGTCCAAAAAAACCCTAAAGTGATAGAAATCACTGGAGTGAAAACACACATATTCAGCAGCTGTGTGTGTGTGTGTGTGGGCCACGCCCTCTCCTCCAGGTTGCACAACTTCCTCCTGCATGCGACTGGGTCGCCATGGCAACTGAGCCGGAGTTCAGCCAAGGAAACACTCTGATATACTGTACACACACACAACACACACACACACACACACACACACACACACACACACAGTCTCATGTGTGTGAAATAAACCAAGTTGTGCAGGTGTCTGCTGTCAGACTGCAGTTCATCTGTGTGTGTGTGAATATTTACAGCAGTGATTTAGATTTATTTAGTCTGCTTTGTCAGACACAGGAAACCAATCCCATACACAACACACACACACACACACACACAAATACACACACACACACAAATACACACACAGAGTCAGAGGAAACACGTACACATCCAAACACACCTGCAGAGATCAGCAGGACTCAAACCTGCTGCTCTGACTGTCAGAAACTGTTAGAAATGAACAGTTTGTCCACTTACTGGCTTTTTCCAGAGCTTTCAGTTTCCTGTCATGCTCTGCCTCGGTGGACGGAGTTTTGGCTCAGTTGTCATGAGGTTCATCCATTTTGTTCTATAGCTTTGATTTCTCTTCCACTGATCTGTCTCTCTGTCTCTCGTCCAGATGAGCGTGAGGCGGTGCAGAAGAAGACGTTCACCAAGTGGGTGAACTCTCACCTGTCCAGAGTTTCCTGTCGGATCACCGACCTCTACATGGACCTGCGGGACGGACGCATGCTCATCAAACTGCTGGAGGTCCTGTCAGGAGAGAAACTGGTGGGTCACGTCACTGTCCGTGCTTTTATTATGAAAGAGGAGCAGACCAGCAGCAGGTTAAAGAAACGGGAACATTTTAGGAAATCCTCTTGTTCTTTTGAACCTTTCACATCTGTTGCTGGTAATTTTACATGTTGGTCTAATTTTTTTAACTTTGGGATCGTACTTTCAGTACTAACATGTACTAACTAACTAACTAAGCTGCCCCCCGGCTGCACACAGACAGCTGTTGGGTGTCTCTGTCTCCCACTCTTCTTATCTGCTTGTGACATTTATGACTCCTACAATCATTAACCACGAATCACCTCCACCCTGTCTGTCTCTCTCTGTCTGTCTCTCTGGTGTATCTTGGTGTGTGTTGTTATTGTTGTGTTAACTGTGCTTCGTCTCACCTCGGTGGACACAAGACGCCTTCACACACTCACAACAGAGCTCTGCAGGAATGAGTCCTGAAACCCTGAACTGAGTCAGCATGTTAGCTCTTCCTGTTCCCTCGTCTGGAAGTCAGTGGGTTTCTTGAACGGGTTTTTGGTTCGATGCCTGAAATAAAGTCTGTGGTTAACACAAGCTTAAGAGATTCTTAATAAGTGTCTTAAAAAAGGCTAAAAAGGCGGCTAAGTGAGACTACAGAGGTTGTCGGGGACGTTAAACGTCGTCACGCCGAACACAGAAACTCATCTACTCACTCGTCCGCCTTCACAGCCTCGTTGGGTTTATACTGCAAACTGTTCTAACTCAGACTTTCCCAAAGGCTTCTGTAGAAACCAGATTACAGGTGTGAAGCTCAGTGGTGGAGACGCTGAAGTCATGTGACCGTGGTGTAGCTGGTTTATAGCCTAACGTTAGCTTTTTACTTAAAATCTTTAAATCATAAAAGTGGTGTTCATCTGTGAAGATTATCTCGCTGAACAAAACGTGTCAGTATCATAAACTTTTCTTTGCCACAGAGTTTATTTTCTGCAATAATCCAAAATCCAACGGAAAAATCCTGTTGGCTTTTTGTCGAGGGAACCAGGGTGACACTAACTTCCTGGTTGGACTACAGAAATACGTCATCCCTGCAGCGCTCTGTTCACTTGGTGAACCCTGCAGAAACCCTGTCCTAATGTATCCTCCTAACACACACACGCACACACACAGTGTCACCCCCCGCCTTGTGACTTCCAGTGCTACGAGCCAAACTCTCTTCTTCTTCTTCTTCTTCTTGGCCGTCTCTCCAGCCTCTTCAGCTCTCCCTCCGCTCCGCTGTCATCCGGCCTTTTCACAACCTGTCAAACACACACAGAGAGAAAACACAGCGACACAGCCGGCCAGGAATTAAATAAAAATGTGCTCCTCTTTCTGATTACTTCACCTTTTATGTTATACTTTACTTATTCTATTTTATTTTGTATGTTTTTTTGGAAGTGGGGAGAGGAAAAATGAGAGCGGAAGAATGGGTGGAAATGCAGAGAGAAACTGAAATAAAATAAACCAGTGAAGTGGTGAGCAGGATGGATGGATGGAATAACAGTGGGAGACAGTGTGGGGGGCGTTAGTTGTGAAAGGAGTCATTGAGTAACGTTCAGGGTTCACGTGGAGCCAAAACGCCTCCAGAAGCAGCAGAAGAATCTGAATCTCTCCACACTGCAGAGGCAGGATTTAAAGGCTAATTCCAGTTACTACAACATGGGCTTCTTTCATAGTTTTGTCCGTCGTTTCTGTTGGTTGAGATGACATTATTCTCACCAAGTTATTTGGTGGGATGTGTGTAAACATGGTGACATCGCTACAACACTGTTTAGCAGATGTCCAGATGATCTTCCTTCTCATCAGCACATTAATGCAGCACACAAGGAGAATGCTGGTTATTCTGTTTTCCCTGCAGAGAGCGACCGTTTTGTTAAAGACTAACATCCTTTCGTCTTCCTGCAACAACTCAACCTCTCGTAAGGTTTCAGAGCGAGACTTTCTGTTTCTGGTTAAACAAAAAGCATCTTACTCTTTAACAAACGCTCTGTCTCTGCAGGGATCCTTTCAGTAATGTTGTCAGACACTTAGAAGAACAGTCTGAGCCAGAGTCAGTGGCAAAAACAAGCACTTTTAGTGGGCAGACTTTTCCGCTTTCAGATGCCGATGGAGGCGATCTACTGGACCAATTCCAAAGCTTTTGGTAAATATTAGTCATTTAGACCCCAAAATTAGTAACAAATAGAGCCCAGGTTTAAAAATACCAGATTTTCCCTTTAAAGTCATGGTTCATTAAAGGTTTCCCAACAAAAAGCCACTGCAAGAACAATAAGGGGGCCTTTAACCTCTGTACACAGTGTGACACAGCATGATGAAGTCTAAAAACAGCTAAAACCTTCTGATGGGGGAAATTCCCGCTTCAGATCAGCAGCAAACTGTTAAATAAAAAGATTTTTGTCTGGTTTTGTGGAATAAAGTGCTGATTTGAAGCTCTACGAGCCGACCAACACTGAATCTCTGTGTGGGTTTGTTGGATTTGTGCCACCAGCAGACAACAGTCCAAAATATCTCTGGTTTGAGTCCAGATCCTGAATCACTGAGTGACTTTTTAGCTGGGTGGTGTTTATGTGTCTGTGTGAGGAAAAGCAAAGACAGCAGTTTGTTATTGTTGGACGGCGTCCTGGTTGTAGTTTGGATGGTCAGTGTTGGATGGAGGACATGTGGTGTGGACGGGCTGCAGGATGTAACGTCGCTGCTCCGACAGCTCAGACATTTATTTTACTCTAGTTATTTATTATTACTGTATTTTGTTCGATTGAAAGAGATTTAAACAGCATCGCCCTAAACACGTCCGTGTCACCCAAAGGACTCATTTTCAAACGAGAAAGACATAAAAGCTGAAGATATTTTTATGACAATTAAACTTAAAGACTTTGTCAGAAGAAATTAAAACTCTCCAGTATACCATGACCGGTGTTCATCAGCGTGTCTAAGGTCGTTTCCAGTTTGATTTATAGATCAACATACAGCAGATACTAAGTGTATAAAACATCACCTTTTATAAAATGATTGCAAAATACACTGACGTATAAACAGCTGCTTATTTCCACATCCAGCTTCTTACAGCTTCTCCTCTGAAGTCGACGCTTTGAGAGGGAACCAGAACAGACAAACAAGAAAAAAACAATAGAAAGCTCCGTAAAGCCGAGGGGAGCTGCAGAGTCAGCTGATAATTCACTCGCAGAGACACCCAACACATGGACTACCTTTACATACGCACTCATTTTCCACTATTATTCTGACAATATTCCGAATCAGGCCTCATTCGCATTAAGATATGTGGGACGATATTATTCAGGTTTTAGGAGCGTTCTTGGGACACGTATACAGCTCATTCAGAATCTGCATCTCAGTTTGCGACACACGGCCTCTTCCTGTTTACGCTCAGCTCTGTGCTGGAAACAAACCAACCAGCCGACAGTGTGCAGGGCTGCAGGGGCAGAGATACACAAAAGAAAAGAAAAGGAGAAACACAGCTGCTGTTAAACACGATGAAAGACTTGGAGATCAACAGGTTTTTGGATCTGAGCACAAATATCTCAACGCCGACCTTTTCAAGAAGGTGGTTGACGAATGAAAGAGGGAGTTTGCACGGTCCAACAAGGCTGCATGTAAACGTGAATATTAGTGGAAGATTCATTTTCATTAGCAACATGTGAACAGCTCAGTAGGAACATTATTATTATAAAACTGAATATTTTGTGCCTGTAAGTGTAGTCACTGTCACATTTTCACATTGTCACATTATAAAAATATCCATTATAGCAGCTTCAAAGTTAAAACCTTTATGTAAGCTAACACGAACCTTGAAGGAAAAAGAGCAGATGTGCAATATTACACAGCAAACGTACAAACTTGTGTAAAATGAGTGAAAGAAATAGTTTGAATGGTCACATAGTAACCAAATGAATAACAAGACGCAGGGGACAATAATGGCTTGATCATACATTCAGTTAGCGGTAATGAATCGGAGTTGTTGGTTGCTTCATCGGTCATATTTAGGATAAAGATGGAAAAACTCAGGAGAGGAAGCAGGCTGAAATGAGTTTGATAATCACCAGCTGGTCACACGTTTACCCAGCGCAGACTGAATGAAAGTCAGTTTAAAGGTAGATATTGAGCAGATGGACTGCTATTAGATCCGTGTTAATTGCATCAGCGCTCTGCCTCTCTGTCTGCTGCTGCTCCTCATCCTGTGGCTTTAATCCTCCATGTCTCACTCAGACATAATACAGAGGCCGGTTTAAAAAAACAGATGGACTAGAAATTAAGTCTTATAATATTGCAGCTCTGTGGCGGTCGATCATCTGATCGCAGGGACATGTCCTCAGGGAAACTCTGCCTATAACAATAGAATGGAATTTAAGCCAATCAATACGAGTAGCAGTACTTAATTAGTACTTAAAAAGTATAATTTTGCGTAGTTACTTTACTTCCTGCTGATCCAATGTTTCACAAAACGGCAACAACATCTTAGCATTATTTACCTGTGCAACTAAAGATCTTGGGTTCCTGGAGAAGTGTGCTGCAACATTTGGTTCAGTTTTATTCACAAAACACTTAAAATACAAAAGTACAATCATATAAGAGAGATGTGAAATGGGACACCCTGATAATAAGCCATCTACAGCTTGAGAACAGGGGCCCAGACGCTCAGCAGAATCAGATCGTATTTAAAATGTGTTTACTAACACACTGTCTAAATTTGAAAAAGTGCATGTATCCATACGGTAACATTTCCAACATGCAAAACAGCCAAGACAAGCGAAAGACCCTAAATGGTCCCACGACATTTGTTCCATCAGTCTAAACATCGGTTAAACAGGTAACGTACAACAAATGGAGACGTATGGCAAGTGAAAATAACAGTAACATTTAAATGGATTTCAGAGTAATTAGTTTAGAAGTCCCCAGCCGTTTAGGGTATTTAATCATGAACATATTTTAGTAGTAACTGCTTTAAGGATGAACAAATGTTTCCTGTTTTGGGATGTTTGTATTTAGGAAATCCTTTGAGATTATGATTTGGTAATAAAGTTTAGTGAAAGTTGTCCTCTTGCATAATGAAACGTACTTTCTCTCAGCAGAGAGCACTGTCAAAACAAAAAGTGTCCGTTTTGAAGCCGGTCAGCTGTTTTCTTCTTCTTCGTGTTTATACGACAGCGTGAAGCAGTTCACGGTTCCTGGTTTCTGAAGGTTGTAAATAAACTGAGATGTGTTTTTGTTTCAGCCCAAACCCACCAAGGGTCGGATGCGGATCCACTGTCTGGAGAACGTGGACAAGGCTCTGCAGTTCCTGAAGGAGCAGAGGGTTCACCTGGAGAACATGGGCTCCCACGACATCGTAGACGGAAACCACCGCCTCACCCTGGGGCTCATCTGGACCATCATCCTCCGCTTCCAGGTAAGAGGCAGCCACACAAGTTTGCATCCCAAAATGAGGTAATCCTAAAAAAAAAATGCTTTTTAATCCTAAAAATGTGACATGGATAAAATTATTAATCATTTACAGAAAGATTAGGAGTTGTCAGTTAAATGACTTAATACTTATGTCATGAAATCAGTCCTGAGGTTCTTTATCTGCTTCAAACGCATTCATGTCAATGAAGACGACCCCATTAAAAGGCAGAAGTTGCTCTGAAAACACTCGTAGCGTAATTTTACTGTATGTGGATGATGTCATCATTAGGGACAGTGAACAGTTGGGAAAATGGGTGAAAAAAGGATTTAGCTTTTGTAAGCCGTGAGGATTAAACTCTTTTTAGTGGTTGTAAAATCCTGCAGTGGAGGAGCGAGTGCAGAGTGACAGGAGGACTACAGTGTGTGCTCTGGTGGTGCTGATGTAGCTGAGTTGTGGCTCACGCTTCTGTCAGACTGACACTGATGGATGTCAATCAATGAAGGTGAGGTGTTTGTCTCAACTCTAATAGGTCCTCACAAAGATAGTACAAGAGCACACACACACACACACAGAGTTTGGAAATTGAAGACATTTTTAGAAAGTCAGGACTCTTTGAAAGGGACTAAGAGTTGGTTTTACGGTTCTGGTAAGAACTAGAGGAAGGTTAGGGGTTACGGGAATGCATTAGTAATGTCCTCACAAGTATGGAAGAGCAGATGTTTGTGTTGATGTGAGGACGTTTGTGCAAAGCGAGGACGTTCTGTTTGGTTCTCGCTGTTCTCCAGCAGGCTGACTGAAGGCGTGGACACGTGTGATGATGTGTTCAGGGCCTTTTGGTAAAACGGGTAAAAGTGTTAGAGTGTGTGTTGTTTTTTGAAAACTAAACCCTTTAATATCAAACACAAACCGAACAATCAGAACGTTTTAGAGCTGCAACCACAGAAGGGATTTATATATGATACATACTGTTTGCTATGGTTATTACCTTGTTGGTTATGACATCAAATTGAAAGTAAGATTTAGTGAAATGCGTCTGCAGTTTTCTTTATGTTCAGTAATTATTTAATAATCTTAATCTATTATTATTTAATAATAATCTAAACAGAAAGTTGAAAGTGCTGCTTGAATGCGTTTAATCAGCCGTCAAACACTATAAATAAAGTTTAGACAACTTTAATATCTCAAAAAGACGATTACAAACTAAATCTAGCTCTTCAGTTAAGTTTGGAAATAAATCTCAAATTTAAATGATTTTAAAAAATTACTTGTTTTGCATCAAGCGACAGTGAAAAGTCTGTTACATCAGCACTTACTCTGTGTGTGTGCGTGTGTGTGTGTGCGTGTGTGTGTGCGTGTGTGTGCGTGCGTGTGTGTGTGTGCGTGTGTGTGCGTGTGTGTGCGTGTGTGTGTGCGTGCGTGTGTGTGTGTGTCAGATCCAGGACATCAGCGTGGAGACGGAGGACAACAAGGAGAAGAAGTCGGCTAAAGACGCTCTGCTGCTCTGGTGTCAGATGAAGACGGCAGGGTGAGAGTTTCTGACAGCTACAGGTCGCAGGTTGGGATTGTTAGTGTTTCTCCAACGTTTGGACTACATTTCCCATCAGCCCTATCACCTCCTGCTCCTAAAGTAGATAAACCAATTAGAAATTACTTTTTTTTTTTTTTTTACCATCAGCGTTTTATTTTTCCATCGTTAACCAGAATGTCTGAAAGCTTTCGTTCTGACCCAGTACGACGCAGAGTAGATCGTAGCGTTAGTTCCACACGAAAACCTGACGAGCTGTCATTTCCTCCTCCTGTCCAGATATCCAAACGTCAACATCCACAACTTCAGCACCAGCTGGAGAGACGGGATGGCCTTCAACGCTCTGATCCACAAACACAGGTAGGAACTCAGACCTCATCACACACGGAAAAGTTTAATAACTCAATAATGACATTTTCAAGTGTCTTTACGAAACCTCAGCCAACAAAGAGGGCGAAGGAAATGACTCTAGTTTTGTTTTAAAGACCTGTGCTCCTGCAGCGTTGTGGATAACTAGGGACAGCAGATGCTAATTAGCCTGTATGGCTAAATCTGGCTCATTTACATGATGGACCTCAGTGCTCGTGATAATAAATGTGCATTATCCCTTCTTAAATAAAATAAACATAAGAATAAACTCTGGTTTTCTGGTTCCAGCGCTGCAGCAGAGAAGCTGTTATCTGCTGCAGACAGAACATTAGTAACAGAACAGCAGAGAACTTTTATTCTACTAATTCTATTTATGTTGATCCAGTGATGCTGCTCAGTTCATTTATTGTTCTCATACAGGCAGAATATTATCTAAAACATGTCTGCAGTTCACTTTTTTCTCTGCTTTTCTTGCCTACCGACAAAACCTGCTGCCATGAGAAGCTTTTTAATCCCGTAAAGACTCCTTCACATGCAGGATTAGCGTTAAAGAGGAAGTCGCTCCAGCATCACGTCATCATTCTTCATCATGTGTGCGGTTTGTTCTGCAGCTCCTCTGCTGCGTCGCTGCACAGTCTGTTCTTTAATAACCGAGTGTCTCTCAGCTGATCGGTCAGCAGACCGTTTCCTTCAAACCACACGGAGAACATTTCGTTACGCAGAACATAAAGAAAACTATGTTTAAAGGAAATAAAGCGGACATTCAGAACAGTCACGCAGCAGATGAGCAAGAAATGTTATTTATTTTCTGAAACTTGAAGAAGACGCTCCACTTCTGTTCTGTTCGGTCGTTATTGATCATCAGGTGTTCTGTGTTTGACTGTAACATCCACTTGACCTGTAGTTATTGATGCTTTCTTTCCAGTAAGAGTACAACTGCACTCTTACATCACCAACTTCACAAGCAACCGATAGTGAGGTCAAAGGTCACAGCAGAAATTGAAAATATCTGTATGGGGTAATGTGGGAGACATTTATTCAGGATGAGACGCAAACTGAAGGAAGAGTTTATTACATTCTGCAGTTAGAAACGTGCTTTGCTTTGGTGTCTTTACACTCAATATATTTTATTTTTGACTAATTTTAGGCTGACAAATAAATAAAGTGTTAAATAAAGACCCTGCAGACCTTCATGCTAAGTAATGAAATAATAAGACATAATAAGGATTTCTCCTCTTCAGACCGGACCTGATCGACTTTGACAAGCTGAAGAAATCAAACGCTCACTACAACCTGCAGAACGCCTTCAACCTGGCCGAGCAACACCTGGGTCTCACCAAGCTGCTGGACCCCGAGGGTGAGGGAGGACACACACACACACACACACACACACACACACACACACACACACACACACACACAGCTGCATTTTCACACAGTAGGCACTCTGATCTTTGTTTTCTGTGTGTGTGTGTGTGCAGACATCAGTGTGGACCACCCTGACGAGAAGTCCATCATCACCTACGTGGTGACCTACTACCACTACTTCTCCAAGATGAAGGCGCTGAAGGTGGAGGGGAAGAGAATCGGCAAGGTGACCGACTTCCTCCCAACACCTCCGATAAATTCTCGCCTCAGCAGACGGTTTTTAAACGTGTTTCCTCTGGTGTGCCTTCCAGGTTCTGGACAACGCCATCGAGACGGAGAAGATGATCGAGAAGTACGAGTCTCTGGCGTCGGACCTGCTGGAGTGGATCGAACAGACCATTATCATCCTCAACAACAGGAAGTTCGCCAACTCTCTGGTGGGAGTCCAGCAGCAGCTGCAGGCCTTCAACACTTACCGCACTGTGGAGAAACCACCAAAGTGAGTGAACGCTCTGACCACAAGGCCGGTCTACCACATGTGTAACATTCTGGGAAATAAGTGAGAGTAACATGTTCAGATGGATCTTCATCTCGTGTGTGTGTGTGTGTGTTCAGGACGTGCTTAGCTTAGCTTAGCATAAAGACTGGAAGTGGGAGGAAACAGCTAGCCTGGCTCTAAAGCTCGCTGATGAATGTGTTGCATCTCATTTGTTTAATCCGTACACAAAGAGATGTAAAAACAACAGTGTGAGGTTTTAGAGGAGTTACATGTTGGAACTATTTCTTGACAAACAACGGTGTATCCATCCGCCCAGTACTTCTGTGCAGTGACTCCAGCAGTAGCGCAGGTTGCCAGATATGGTCTGTGAGCACAGGTTTGGGTCTCTGTACAGACACGATGGTACCAAGACTTCAGGAAGCTGCACACAGTCGCAAGAAATAGTTCCAACATGTAGCTCCTGCTAAATCCTCAGTGTGTTTTTATATTTTCTGTTATTGGACGGATTAAACGAGATTTTTGTCTTTACCTCCTCTTTTTCCCTGTCTCGTGCTCCAGCTCTCTCTTTTTCTGGATGTGTTTAACTCGTTAAAAACCAGATGCAAACACATGGAAGCAAAGTGACAATATCAAACACACACGTGTCCCTCCGCCTCTCGCTGCAAACCAGATATTTCAGTTTGTTGCTCACCGCTCAGGAGTCATAACAAAACCAGCCGAGTCTGAATCTGAGCAGAGATGCGGATGATTTTTCCTGGAATAAACAGATCTGATCTGTTTGTTTGTTTTGGAGCTGACCTCGGGCTCACCCCCCCGACACACTGCTGCCCTCACCGCCATCGAGCTTAAACTATAAAATGAGTTTTAAAAGAAACATTTGTGCTTTATGACTACAAGAGATGGCACTGCGGCTCTGCAGTTCATGTTTCTGCAGTGTAAAATGTGTCATTTCTGTTGGATCTTCGTCAGTTTGTGTTGATTTTTCTCTCTTCGTCATTTTTTGAGGCTGCAGTTTGTGTCGTTGTATTAAACTCGGGTGTTATTAAGCCAGAAACTGACACTGAAAATAATATAATAATAATATAATTTAAAAAGAAAACCTCTTTCTCTGTCTCTTAGTGTTTCTAAACGTAGCACTTGAAGCAGGTTTGATGATTCTTACAGTTCTTGGGTTGAAATGCGCTTCTTGTCACTTTGGATAAAAGCGTCAGCTAAAATAAATGTAATGTAATAATGTGTGTGTGTGTGCAGGTTCACAGAGAAGGGAAACCTGGAGGTTCTTCTGTTCACCATCCAGAGTAAGATGAGAGCCAACAACCAGAAAGTGTACACTCCCCGAGAGGGCAAACTCATCTCCGACATCAACAAGGTAACTGCACCTGCCGTGTGACGTCACCATTTGCTATAATTAGTCCTAATTGGATCTAATGTAGAAAACCTGTTTAAATTCACCTGTTAATTATAGATAATTTTACTCAGTATTTCATTATCATTTGATGGAGAGTTGAGGTGGATTTTAAAATGGATGACCCTTTTGTCCCACGACATTTGACTTTTATTTGTTAAATTAAATTAAAAGTAATTTGCATAAAGGTGAGGAAAACCCCCAAAAAGGGTCGATTCATTACAGCTACATAAAAAGTATGAATCGGTATTAGTAATGTCAAATATCTATAAAAAAGAAATAAGTAAAATAATAATAACTTAACAAAGATGAAAATACAATAATGATAACAACAGAATAGAATAGAAACAACAGTTAGAATCTTTTAAAATCTAAACTTTAATATTGATCTACCTGTGCAGATGCTACATGTTAGCCTTCGTTTGTGTAACAGTTTTTGTTGACGTGGTGTGTATCGTGTGCGTTTGTTTTAGGCGTGGGAGCGTCTGGAGAAGGCGGAGCACGAGCGGGAGCTGGCTCTGAGGACGGAGCTGATTCGTCAGGAGAAACTGGAGCAGCTCGCCCGTCGCTTTGACCGCAAAGCCGCCATGAGGGAGACGTGGCTGAGCGAGAACCAGAGGCTGGTCTCCCAGGTAACGCACACCTTTATACCACCGTCTCAGAGTCGACCGAACATTTCTCCACTCAGTGCTGTGAAGGTACAAAACTACCGAGTGTCAGATTAAGAGATGCAAAGGCAGACGGTCCTGTTCACAGACACTGTTATTTCTAACACATAATAAGTCTTATTAAACATAATAATAATTTGTCCATATGCTCTCATCTCCTTTCCCCTTTCCTCTTCCTTTCCTCTCTCCTCTCCTCGTCTCCTTCCCTCTCTCCTCTCCTCGTCTCCTTCCCTCTCTCCTCTCTCCTCTCCTCGTCTCCTTCCCTCTCTCCTCTCCTCGTCTCCTTCCCTCTCTCCTCTCCTCGTCTCCTTCCCTCTCTCCTCTCCTCCTTCCCTCTCTCCTCTCTTCGTCTCCTTCCCTCGGTCCCCCTGCAGGATAACTTTGGATTTGACCTCCAGGCCGTAGAAGCTGCCACTAAGAAACATGAAGCCATAGAAACGGACATCGCAGCGTACGAGGAGCGAGTTCAGGTCAGTTCATCGCCTGCATCCTGTTTTTTTTACAGGAGAAGAGGCTTAAACACAGAATCAGATTGGAATGAAGCCTTGATCAGATGGGAACATTGATTAAATACCTGGATGGCATAGTTTTAAGCCCATTGAAGCCCTGATATGAAGGAACCACGATGAGACGGGTGTGAACTTTAATAGGATAGATTTAAACCTTGATGGGGCGGTTCCATTAAGGTCTATAAGCACTCTGGAGCAAAATGTTAAAACTTTTTAAAAGTTGAAGACCAAACACTGATGACTGCATCTTAAGGAGAGAAATGGAAATAGTCACACATGTAAGAAAACTAAAAGTAGCTGGACTTCTGTTGCCATATTTGAAGTAAAAATATATTACATATGTACAGTAATATAGAATAAATACAATAAAAGTAAATAAACAAATATCCAAGTAAGCGAACAGGAACGTTCTGGTGAATTCTCAATAAAAAAGTAGCTGTTATTGTTTTAACAAACTTTACAGGATCAGTTTACTCCACATAAATAAATAGTTTATTTATTATATGAACCAAACTTAATCATGTGTTCAGTTTTGATCAGGTGGGTCTCAGTGAAGTGAACTCTGTGTTTCTGTTTCAGGTTCAAGTCGTTTGTAGTTTCTTTAAGGATTTTTCTGAGGTGTTTTGTTGTGTAGAAATCCAAAATCTGTCTTTTGTTCTTCATCCCTCCCACTCACTGCTGCAGGCGGTGGTTGCCGTGGCGAAGGAGCTGGAGGCGGAGAGTTACCATGACATCAAACGCATCACAGCCAGGAAGGACAACGTGATCCGGCTGTGGGAGTACCTGCTGGAGCTGCTGAAGGCCCGCAGGCAGAGGCTGGAGCTGACCCTGGGCCTGCAGAGAGTCTTCCAGGAGATGCTCTACATCATGGACTGGATGGACGAGATGAAGGTCTTGTTGATTTGTTCTTTGATCAGATATTTCCTGACTGGAACCTGAATTAGTAACATTTTTATATTAGTTACATGTAGGCAAAGTTCTTGCTCAGCTGTTGAGGTTAAGGTTAAAGGCCGATGCATTTGAGAGGTTTGGTTCATGTTAGATTTTTTTTTTAAAAGAACGCAGGAACCACCAGAAACCCAGAGTTAAATGCCCTCCGTCCAGCAGATCTTCCTGAAAATACGATCCAGTGACTTTGCTGTAAAATGCACCTCAAAATGAGTGTACTGCTAATTTATGGGCATTGAAATCCTCTTTAATGTCACACTGAAGTTGTGTCTCAATTCAGGGGCCGCATCCTTCTAGGGAGGCGGCCTATGAAGGCCGAACCGAGACGGTCTGGTCTACGAAGGATGTCCTATTTGCGCTCCCAAGGTTTTTAAAGCCCCTTGGTCTTTAACATTTGTATCATCAGCTATTCGAGTGAGTTGAAACCCAATACTTACATTTTAGAAGTGTAATCCTGCTCGGCTGCTGTTGACGGTACGTTTGGGGACGCCATGTTCTCTTGCACGCAATGAATCTTGGGATAGGTTGGGCCGCGAAGGATCCAGCCGCTGGATCCTCCAAATTCGGGAAAAGAAGGCCGCGTTTGAAGGAGCCTTCAAAATGGGTCGGCCTTGTCATGCCGCTGTGACACATTCGGTTTTCAAACGCAGCATTCGAGAGACGCAGCTGTTAGAAGATGTTTTGACCTTTGACCCCGGCCTCTCTCCCTGCAGATGCTGCTGCTCTCTCAGGATTATGGGAAACACCTGCTGGGTGTGGAGGACCTGCTGCAGAAACACGCTCTGGTGGAGGCCGACATCAGCATCCAGGCTGACCGAGTCCGGAACGTCAACAGCAACGCTCAGAAGTTCGCCGAGGACATGGAGGGTGAGATGGACGGATAGAAGACATTCTCATTGTCTCTGTTTTACTCTTAGTGTCTGTCTTATGATAATTCTTCCTACTCAGTCTTTCTTCCTCTCTCCTCCTCAGGTTATAAGCCCTGTGACCCTCAGATCATCAGGGATCGGGTCGCTCACATGGACTTCTGCTACCAGGAGCTGAGTCAGCTGGCGGCTGAGCGGCGAGCTCGCCTTGAGGAGTCCCGCCGCCTCTGGAAGTTCTTCTGGGAAATGGCCGAAGAGGTTTTTATTATTATGATTATTGATAGTTAAATGAAACATGTTCTTTGTTCTCTGCAGATCAGGCTTTGTTTGAATCACTCTGTGCTTTAGTGTAAATGTTGTGCTGTAACCAAGGACCTTTAGCAGTTCTGGACCCGCAGCACAGTTTGTTTTGAGGTGATGTATCTGAGGCCTGAATGTGTCTGCGGTTCGTAGGAGGGCTGGATCAGGGAGAAGGAGCAGATCCTGTCCTCCGAGGATTATGGGAAGGATCTGACGGGAGCGCTGCGCCTGCTGAGTCAGCACAAAGCTTTCGAAGACGAGATGAGCGGGCGGGCCGCCCACCTGCAACTAACCATCAAACAGGGCGAGGAGCTAGTGGCCAACAACCACTTTGGAGCCGACAAGATTAAAGAACGCATCCAGGACATCCAGGTACGCTGCACCTGCACCTGCTCCCAGAGTTTCTGCTCTGAGGAATCTTCACATCTGTTTTTATTCTGAATATAAGGATGCTGGAAAAGTCTCAAAACTTTGAGGCTTTAAAAGGATTTAAGTGCCTTTAATTGAGAGCTCTTTGGAGATCTTTCCAGCACACAACTGCAGGTTTGTTGTCCAGTTTAAATGAATACAACAAGGCGAGTTTCACAATATCAGATGCTACCAAATAACAGCCTGTAGCTTCCATTCAAAGATCTTGTTCTTGGTATTTTGGGGAATATGGAGTTTTTAGCAGCATATTACTTTTATTTTGAAATTGAGGAATTGGCTCTAGCTTGAGATCCATATCCTGTTTCCTTTTTTGGGTGTGGTTGAAAGAAAAATGGTCACAGACGCTATGTTTGGTAAATAAAAGTATAAAGTGAATAATATACTTCAGCATCAGATCTGTTTTTAAGGAGCCGGCTTTCTTAACTTTCATGTGTGCTTTTTTTGTAACATTTGTATACACAAATAAACCTTTATTACCATGTAGACGTTTACCTTTGTAACGTTACTGTTGCATCCTTTCCTAACACCTTCCTTCCTTTGCTCCCCCCTCCTCCCTCTGTGCTGTAGGAGCAGTGGGCGGCTCTGGAGCGTCTCTCTGCCGTCCGTAAAGCTCGTCTGCAGGAGGCCTGCAACCAGCACCAGTTCCAGGTGAAAGCACAAAGCTGCACTTGTAGTTTTAATGTGTTTTCCACCTTGTGAGACTCAGTTCTCCCTAATTATCTAGCAGCTGGAAAGACAATTCAATATTATTCTAAATACTGAAACAGAAGAAAAAAGATGTCAGTTTTTTATTGTTGTGGTGTGTTTTATTATATTAATCTATTCATTTCCTCCCTGCAGGCCGATGCCGATGACATCGACACGTGGATGCTGGACGTGCTGCGGATCGTCTCCAGCGTGGACGTCGGCCACGACGAGTTCTCGGCTCAGGCTCTGGTGAAGAAGCACAAGGACGTGGCCGAGGAGATCGGCAGCTACCGGCCCGTCATCGACGCTCTGCACGAACAGTCTCGCACGCTGCCGCCCGAGAAGGCCAACTCTGAGGAGGTAAGACTCCGACAGACGCCGCAAACACAACACCGACCACTGCAGAGTCTAAAATAAGAGCAGGGAAGAGATGGTTTGGTTTTAGTTTTTCTGCGATCACTGATGTCCTTTGGTTGGTGTTGGTGGTGTGTTTGCAGGTTCAGAGCCGGCTGGCGGGCATCGAGGAGCGTTACAAGGAGGTGGTGGAGCTGACGCGGCTCAGGAAGCAGGCGCTGCAGGACGCTCTGGCGCTCTACAAGATGCTGAGCGAAGCCAGCGCCTGTGAGGTGTGGATCGACGAGAAGGAGCAGTGGCTCAACAGCATGGAGATCCCCGAGAAACTGGAGGACCTGGAGGTGGTCCAGCACCGGTGAGGACCAGACCGGAGAGTTCAGTCCAACAGCTGTCTGTGGACTCTGAACCAGTTTGGCCTTACTGCATCTTTAATGATTAGAATAATAATCTTTTATTTTATTTTAAGTGCTTCACAGTCAGATGAAAACATGTCAAAACTATAAAATAACTGTAATATTTTAAACATTTCAGGGAACAAACTACCAAGACAAAGCAAATAAACCCTTAAAGAGTAACTTTACAAACAGTGCTGTTAAGTTAAACACATTTAAAGCTTTCATTTCTCCTTAAAGAAACAGTAAACTTGCTGGAAATCTTTCACACGGAGGAGACGGTGCCATTGTCCTCTTGGTGGTGCGTTTATGGACACGCCGACATTGTAGAACTGATTAGCAAACTTCACTTGATTTGATTTAATTCTGTCATGAAACAACATTCACCAAACACATTTGCCACAACATTCATACAGCAAGAACAAAGAAGAAAACCCAAAAACATCAAAACAGATTTAATCCAAAATGCAAAGTGCTTTTACAAACTCTGTGATCAGAAAATCAATCCAAGACGACAAACAACAACAAACGTAAACCTGTCGGTGAAAAGGACGACACATATTTGATTGTTTCCTCTGTTAAAAGCATTCTTTAAAGTAGCGTTTTCTCTATAAAATGTCAGAAAATAGTGAAAAATGTCCTATAATTGCTGTTTTTTTCTGACCTTCAGCCCAAAACCTAAAGACGTTCAATCAAATCTCCAACTAGGGAATTTATTTTCAGGAATTTTTGCTTGAGAAGTAGAAGTATCTACGAACTGTGAGCACCAGCGAACATTTTCAAACTGTCCCTTCTACCTGAAAGGACCAAAAATCAATCTAAACACTAACAGTGGATTATGGGATCATGGGATTATGAAACTATGATTTGTGCTTATTTGAATTCAAACATGTGAAAGCAGCCATGTGGTGCTTTAAATCCAGGTTGTTGTTTGGACGCTGCAGCAGACTGAGTCAGACTGTGGGAACCAGAGCAGTAAACTGTTATTTACACCACACTGCAGGTGTGTGTGTGTATTTTGGACTGTGGTTACACAGAAGCCTCTGACTCTGGTTTTCAGCCACTTGTCTCTCCATATTGTTTGACCGCAAAGCATCACATGGATCCTTTCCCAGGCGCTGATTAACTGTGTGTGTGTGTGTGTGTGTGTGTGTGTGAGAACAGCAGCAGACTTCAGAATGAAACACTTTTCTCTTCACACTTTTTCTCTCAGTAACCTGTCGAATTTATTTCATTTGAACATTTTACAAAACATTTAGAACGTTCGTTGCTTCCCAACCAGAGCCCGGCCGATACAGACATGGCTTAGCCTAATACACGATCAATATCGGGGTATGCGTCAAAGTAAATGTCAGATATGTTTGATTGACGTCCTTTAGAAAACAGTGTCTCCATCACACAGTGCACTGTGAAATGTTCCGCTCAGCTCATATCTAAGTCGCAATCATTTAAAAACTTAATTTAATGGATCATTATCAAACGTCAGACTTTTCACAGTAACATGAAACCTGTTTATTGGAAGTTTTTAAACACATAAAGTTAGTTTCATTGTGTCCTTGTGGGAGTTTTAAGACGCTGAACGTGTCGCTCTCTGCTGCACACTATCAGTAACAAAAGGCTCCAAAAATATTTAGAAACGGGTCATTATGTCTTCATGTCTAGTTTAGGACACACTGTTATTTATTAAATACAAGAGTCAGAATTTAAACGTTGATGTTTCTCCTCCCCGTCTCACTCGGTCCAGGTTTGAGAGTTTGGAGCCGGAGATGAACAACCAGGCGTCCCGCGTTGCCGTGGTGAACCAGGTTGCCAGGCAACTGATCCACAGCGGACATCCCAGTGAGAAGGAGATCAAAGCCAAGCAGGACAAACTCAACACCAGGTAATCCACCTGGGATTAAAACGGCTCGTAAACTGGGATTATCTGGCCTTTTACTCAGCCTTTAACCACGTAACTGACATTATACTGGTAAACAAACTGGGATTAAAGGGGCTGCATGCTCTTTAGTTAGATTAAGAGGGGAAATAAACCCCAAAGGACACAGGTTATTTAGCACCAACTATAATTAAACAGCCAATTTAGCTGTGATAAAACGTAATCAGGTAATTAGTTGGGATTAAGCAGATATCCCAACTGGGATTAAAAAGTTAACTAAACGGGGAGCATTAATTGGGGATTAATCAGGCAACAAAACTAAGTAAATAAACTGAGATTTTCAGGTATCTAAACTCCATTTAAACAGGTACAGTTTATTAAGAAGGTAACTAAACCGGAATTAAACAACAAATCTAAAAGTTAAGGTCAGTCAGATTTAAAGGGGAAGATAAACTGAAATTAAACATACAAGTAAATAAACTGATTAAGAAAGTAATTTAACCTGGTAACTTTGAAAACTGGTAAACTGAAATTAGTGAGATTTAAAGGAAAGACAAACTGGAATTAATGAGACAAATAATTCAGATTAAGATTCAGGAACACCAAATAAAGTCATTAAACAGGAACAATAACCAGTGGTGGACCAGGTAACCCACCTGGCAGGTACCTGGTCTAGTTTTAGTATTGGGTCATATTGTTGCTGATGGTGTCTCTTTCTGTCCGTCCAGGTGGAGTCAGTTCAGAGACCTGGTGGACCAGAAGAAAGAGAGTCTGAGCTCGGCTCTGGGCGTCCAGAATTACCACCTGGAGTGTAACGAGACCAAGTCCTGGATCAAAGAGAAGACCAAGGTACCAACAGAACAAACATTTGTGTCAAAAATCATGTCAAAGTGTGAGCTCCACTAATAAACACCCACAAACCAGCTTAGAAACCTGCCTGAGCATCCTCCTGTTTTTAACTTCTCTTCAGTACCACAGTAATCCAGTGACAGCTGTCTGTACATCCATAGGAACACTGCAAACAGGAGCTGCTGAAAGCTCATTCGGCAGACTTTTAATGGTGCCAGTTTGCCAAAATGTAAAGAAATATTGTTCCTGCAGGTGATCGAGTCGACCCAGGAGCTGGGGAACGACCTGGCTGGCGTCATGGCTCTGCAGAGGAAGCTGACGGGGATGGAGCGCGACCTGGCCGCCATCGAGGACAAGCTGGGCGACCTGGGAAAAGAGGCGGACCGTCTGGCCTCAGAACACCCGGAGCAGTCCGACGCCATCAAGGGACGTCTGGCTGAGATCACCGGCGTCTGGGACGAGATGAAGGTAGGAGAACATCTGTCACAATGTAAGTTGGTTGTACTGATATAAATCTGATTGTCAGGTGTGTAAGAATCCAGCACACTGCAGCATCCTGTAGGAGAACCAAAGCAGACTTACATAAAGTATTTTGATTTTACCCAATTCAATACGCCATTTTTTAATAAGATGGCAATAGAAGCCATCCATAGAGATGTACCAGAAAATATTCCAGTGTAAACCTTTATGAACACCTGCTGTGCTGAAAGTCACACAATTAAGAGAAATTCATAACCTCCTGGAGGGCTGTGTGGTATGACCAAAACCGAAAGGGAAACAGAGAATCAGTCTTTTGGGACTGACCCCTCTGTTTTCTCTTTACAGGATACCATGAAGAACCGAGAGGAGTCCCTGGGCGAGGCCAGCAAGCTGCAGCAGTTCCTGCGCGAGCTGGACGACTTCCAGTCGTGGCTGTCACGGACGCAGACGGCCATCGCCTCCGAGGACATGCCCAACACGCTGGCCGAGGCAGAGAAGCTGCTGGCCCAGCACGAGGGCATCAAGAACGAGATCCGCAACTACGAGGAGGACTACCAGAAGATGCGCGACATGGGCGAGATGGTGACGCAGGGCCAGACGGACGCGCAGTACATGTTCCTGCGACAGCGGCTGCAGGCGCTCGACACCGGCTGGAACGAGCTGCACAAGATGTGGGAGAACCGGCAGAACCTGCTGTCCCAGTCCCACGCTTACCAGCTGTTCCTCAGGGACACCAAGCAGGCCGAGGCCTTCCTCAACAACCAGGTAAACCTGTGATGTCATCACACCTGCACTTTTAACAGAAAGCAGACAAACATTTCTGTAGCATCTGGGGTGTCACCTGTTGCATTTACATTCAGGAGTTTCCTGCGTTGTCAGTTATTTGGATCCAGAAAATCCCAGTTCAGGTAAACGGGGACGGAGCCTGTATGAAGCTGAGACGAGGCAGCCAGGCAGCAGGCTCCACAGCGAGGTGTGATAGGCCCAAAAGCTGTCAGTTAACAGGAACACATCCCTAACATGCCCTTTGAGCATAAATTAGAGGAACTGTAACTCGGGGCATATGAGTCAATATGTGAATATGAGTCAGATGAGAAGATCAAATCAGACAGCTTTGAGTTGGTGTAATGCTAGCAATTCCCCCTGCTTCCAGCTAAGCTAGGCTAACCACATCCTGAACCTCTCTCTGTACCGGACGCACGGAGGTGAAACTGATACTCATCCTCCTGTCTGACGGGGAACAGGTTTATTTCCTTTAAGCCAATAAATGTGTCTTTAGTGCAAAATCGGTCAGGATCAGTGACACGCTGGTTTCAAGTTCAGACCGTTTGAAAACTTTGGGATGTTCTCGCCTCCTCTCAGACTTCGTCCCTGCTGTAGACACAGTGCCGTCACACACACACACACACACACACACACACACACACACACACACACACACACACTCTGTGATCAGCAGATAAATCTCTGACTGGGCGTTCGTCCAGTCCAGTATCATGTGGGTTAGCCCAGATCTCTCTCACACAGACTGTCCAGGGTGTACACCACACCCCTCCCTCACCCAGTGCATGCTGGGATAGGCTCCAACTCCACCTGACCCCGTAAAGGATGAGCTGTTATGAAAAAAATGGATAGAAGTAGAGCTGGAACAATTAGTTGATTAATCGACATACAAAAAAGTTATCAGTAATTTGTCGGACAAAACGA
This sequence comes from Maccullochella peelii, assembly GCA_002120245.1. Taxonomy (NCBI): domain Eukaryota; kingdom Metazoa; phylum Chordata; class Actinopteri; order Centrarchiformes; family Percichthyidae; genus Maccullochella; species Maccullochella peelii. The sequence continues at coordinate 19,944 of LKNJ01003187.1, read as the reverse complement.
GACATTTAAAGGCGCGTCAACATATTTCAGTTTACCTTCTGTGCTTCACCTCTCATCCTTCCATCCACCAGAACTGCGTCCCTGCATTTTCACCCTGAGAAGGTCAGAGGCTGCCACCAAGTGGTAGAAGGCTGTCGTTACAGCAACATGTTTAGACGGTTTAAAATGACTTTCTGTGTGTTTCGAATCATACGGTCAGATAAAAACACAAGAGTCCTCCACTGATGAGCAGAACACATGTTCCTCAGAAGAAACCTTCATCTCAACATCAACACACTTGTTTCTTTTCTGCCTTTCACTTTCTCAAATTGCATCCAAGTTGCAGCTGAAAAATCCAAATAATTCGTTTGGATTCATTCCTCTGTGTGTTTCTGTCAGGAGTACGTCCTGGCTCACACGGAGATGCCCACCACCCTGGAGGGGGCCGAGGCCGCCATCAAGAAGCAGGAGGACTTCATGACCACCTTGGACGCCAACGAGGAGAAGATCAGCGGCGTGGTGGACACTGGCCGGCGCCTGGTAACCGACGGCAACATCAACACCGAGCGCATCCAGGAGAAGGTGGACTCCATCGACCAGAGGTGACAAGACGCTGTCACTTTGTGTTAATCACTGATATATATTTGTGCCGTAGTGATCGGTAGAATATTTTACAGCAGCTTTTAAGGCTATAGGTAAAACTGATCACTCAAAACTCTGACTCATAAACTTATTGATTTTTGTCCTACAGACACAAGAAGAACCGAGCAGCTGCCAGCGAGCTGCTGATGAGGCTGAAGGACAACAGAGACCTGCAGAAGTTCCTGCAGGACTGTCAGGAGGTAAACCACACGTACTTAAGATTTTAAACAACCCAGGTTACCTGCAGGAACTGAGCAGAGAGTATCTGTAAGTATCTGTGTTTGTGGTTTTCGGTCGAGGTAATTTGCTGTTTGTGTGTCTTCAGCTGTCCCTGTGGATCAATGAGAAGATGCTGACGGCTCAGGACATGTCGTACGACGAGGCCAGGAACCTCCACAGCAAGTGGCTCAAACACCAGGCCTTCATGGCTGAACTGCAGTCCAACAAGGAGTGGCTGGACAAGATCAACAAGGTGGGACGAGCCTGCATCATTTATGTGTCTGGTTTAATTGTGTTTACTTGTGTCTAATGTTTTATCATCACGCTATCCGCATAGTTTTTGTAGCTGCAACCTCCGTGGTAGCTCACGCTCTGTGGAGTGAAATGTTCTATATAAATAAAGTCTTGCTTTCTTACTTGGGAAGGGAGGAGCGGAGGAAAAGATGGAGCGAACAGGGAATGAAATGTTCTCTGCAGCAACATTTCCTTTCGTGTTCTCAGCTGATTCAGGGTCAACAGGCAGAATGTACTTCCATGATGAGCTACTGATTTTTAAATGAGTTTTTTACAGTATAACATAAGTGACCATCTTCCTACAAAAACAGTCCAGCAGAAATGTATTTTGTGGCGATTCAATCTCAATATTTCCCATAAATTTCCCTCTGAGCTGCCTCAAAGTTTAAAAGAAGATTTTCAAAATCCAGCACACTTTTTCTTTACGGCAGCACCAATCTAAAGTTAAAGTCTACGTGTCTTTGTCCATCATTTTATTCATATTTTTCTCTAAAATGACGTGGTGTCTTTGGGAACTGTGAGACCTCCACTTGGATTGGAAATAAAGTGTAGCGTGTTTGAACACAGCTTGTCCTCACAGCATGGGTCTGTAATGATGGCCAATCAACCAGACTGATCAGATCTCGTGCTCTGTATTGATTAATGTTCTCATGATTGGTTGTCTAATATTAAGAAGCAGACATACTGTTTCATTAGCTAATCTAAGTTTAGTGTTAAAAACAAATACTGACTTTCAGGACGGGCAGGCGCTGATGGCAGAGAAGCCAGACACGGAGGCCATGGTCAAAGAGAAGCTGGCGTCCCTGAAGACGATGTGGGAGGACCTCGAGTCCACCACCCAGACCAAGGCCAAGTGTCTGTTTGACGCCAACAAGGCCGAGCTGTTCACCCAGAGCTGCGCCGATCTCGACAAGTGGCTGGGCAGCCTGGAGGCACAGCTGCAGTCCGACGATTACGGCAAAGACCTCACCTCCGTCAACATCATGCTGAAGAAGCAGCAGGTGAGGAGCTGCTCAAATGATCCTTACAGGAACTGTAACATTAACGAGGGTGTGATGGAGAGGATGTTTGGACTGAGCTGTCATTTACTGACTTTATTCGTGTATTCCTGTAAACTTTCTGTAAACTTCCTGTAAAGCCTTTCAGTTTCACAGCAGAGTTTCGCTTTCAATAAGGTTCAGAAAGGAGCGGATGAACAATGAACCCTGAAGGGGAACTTAACTTTTCAGCTTTTATATCATTAAAGAAATGTGTCACAAACGCTGGAGAAGAGTGAGTTGGCACTTGCTTCTTTCTGTTTTTGGTACAGGTAATAAAACTCTCTTTTTAGCCAGTTTTTATGATTCTTTATCTTTTCTGGCTTGTGACCTCCTTAAAGGACAGGTTTACATTTTTTCAAGTCTGTCTGCAGTCTTATAATACAATCCTCACAGGCCCTTATGTACACTGAAAGAGTTATTGGTGGCTGTAATCACTCCTCCTGTCCATGCTGGCTGTGAGGCGAGCCCTTCCTAACACAAGTCATCTGTTAGAGATCCACAGTTTTTGTTCTGGCTTCTAACGTGCAGCTGAAGATAACGTGATCCTTCAGCAGTCTGAGTCGGACAAGTCAAGCTGGTATCTTCCGGCACAAAGTTTCCTCTTTGTGTTAGTATCCCTCCACTGACTATAGATCAGCGAGGGAAACATTCAGGGGATTTCTTCACTAAAAACTACTGGATGAATTTCCATGAAATGTAGTTCAGACATTCATGTTCCCCTCAGGATGAACTGTAATAACTCTGACTCTTCATCTAGCGCCACCATCAGGTCAAAACTTCAATGTGTCCAATTCTTTTATGACCAAATACCTGCAGAACTGATGAGTCCAGCCCCAGCTGGACTCTGTGCTTAGCGCTGATTAGCTAATGTTAGCATGCTAACATGCTAAACTAAGATGGTGAACATTATACCTGCTAAACATCAGCATGTTAGCATCGTCATCATGAGGATGTTAGCATGCTGATGTTAGCATTTAGCCTAAAGCAACGCTGTGCATTAGCACAGCTGCTAGCATGGCTGCAGACTCTTAGTCTTAGGGACATTTTTGCCCACAATTCAGGCTGTCAGGTGCTTCTTCCTCCCACTTACTGCAAACAAGCTTCAGAAATCTCATAATTAATCTGAGGCGTCAGTAAAGACCCAGAGGTACTGTTTAAGGGAACCTCTTCATTCATTCTCCATTTTAACAGTCATGCAGGGAGAGTGAGTAGTCTAACCACCGTTTACATAATGCACCCACTGATGCACACACACTCCACACACACACACACAGCAGTTATGTAATCTTTCATTTGATGTGTTACGAGCCAGTCGGAGACATGTTCAGTGTGTGTGTGTGTGTGTGTCCGTGTGTGTCCGTGTGTGTGTGTGTGTGTCCACCAGTAACAGAGATGGAGTTGGAGAGTGTGAAGCAGTCTGAAGGATGATGTTGGTATTTTCAGTCTATTAGAGCAGCTTCTTCTTCTCTCTTCATCGTCTGTCTTCTCTTCAGATCTGTGCTGTAATTTCCTGTGTGTGTGTGTGTGTGTGTGTGTGTGTGTGTGGGAGACAGAGAGAGAGTGATGTGTTAGAGGGCGATCATTAGGCGAGTGTTTGATCTGTTAAGCAGAGAGAAGATTCCTCCTCCACCTGTTTTTTGTTTTTATCCTCTCTGGCTGCTGCAGATGATCACTTTTGATTTTTATATCAGACCTTTTCAATTTTCATATCAGGGTTTTTTTTTTTCTTTAATATTTATGAGTCAGTTTTTTGGATGTAAATACAGATTTTTACTCTGCCGAGGAGAAGATGAGACGAGGCCTCTGAAGGATCTTTTATTTTGCTGTTTTTTCTCCTTATTTGTATTTTTGTGAGGACCAAATGTGTGACTCTTCTGCTGCAGTCAAATTTATATATTTAATTTTTTAGTTAAATTGATTTCATATTTTTATTACAATTCTGTATATCTAAAGACATTTTTCTCTTTGTTTGCTTCTCATCAGAACCTTTTTGTAGGTTTTTCTTCTAATTTATTTTAATTTTATTATTTTACTCATTTACGGGAGAAAAAAAAACTTAACTCAAATTCCACTTACCAGCTTCTTCCAGAGCTTTCAACTGCATCTCACGGTCTTCTTCAGCAGATGGAGTTCGATCAGTTGTCATGGCGATATACAGCCGATATATACTGTAGCTGACAACTGAGCAAACTCCATCTGCAGAGGAAGACCATGAGTTGTGGCTGAAAGCTCTGGAAATAGCTAGTAAGTGCACCGTAAGCAAAGATGTCATTTTTATTTTATTTTTTTATTTTAGACTCAAGTTCATATTATTGTTAGAATTCAAATGCATCTTGTTTTTGACTATTTTAAAAATGTATTCTATTTCCTGTATTTTTGTATTTCTTGTAGATAACTTACAATTAATTACTTCTTGTTATTAACTTACACTTTTAATCATTTTTTCGGTCCTTATTTCTGTGTTTTTACAAAACATGTATTAGTACTTGTGTTACCTCTACCGACGCAGCAGCACCACATTCTCCCAGTCTGACCTGTAACCTGTCCTGCAGATCCTGGAGAGCCAGGTGGAGGTGCGTCAGAAGGAGGTGGGGGAGCTGCAGAGCCAGTCGCAGGCCCTCAGTCAGGAGGGGAAGGGCTCCGAGGAGGTGGACGGCCAGAGGATCAGCGTGGAGAGGAAGTTCCAGTCCCTCCAGGCACCACTGAAGAAGAGACGAGACCACCTCATGGCCTCCCGCGAGATCCACCAGTTCAACAGGGACGTGGAGGACGAGATCGTAAGTAGGGCGTCTCGGACTAGAAGAGTCCAAGAGCGGAGGTAGACCGCTGACCTTTGACCCCACTGATACAGCAGCAGTAGTAGCAGCAGGAGGTGCATTAGTAGGGGTAACATTAGAAGTTGTAGTAGCAGCAACATTATTAGTAGTAGTAATACTAGTAGTAGCATCATTAGTAGTAGTACTAGCAGTAGTAGCAGCAGTAACATTAGTTAG
>LKNJ01003187.1:0-14690 GCA_002120245.1 Maccullochella peelii | reverse complement strand
AGTAGCAACATTAGCAGTAGCAACATTAGCAGTAGACGTAGAAGCAGTAGAAATATTAGTAGCATTAAAGGTGGCAGTAATAGAAGTGGTATTACTGGTAGCAGCAGTAGTTGTAGGAATGGTAGCAACAGTGAAAGTAGTACTCATAGTAACTGCAGCAGCAATTACTGCAGTGTTAGTTTCACTAGTATTAGTGGTACTTGTAGCAGCAGCAGTAGTAGTAGTAAGGCTAAAACTTCCTGGAGTAGTAATGGTAGTAGTAGTAGTAGTAGCATCAATAGTAGTAGTACCAGCAGCATTAGGCGCATTAATAGCAGCAGTAATAGCAATAATGTGAAATTCTGTCTCCAGCTCTGGGTGGAGGAGAGGATGCCTCTGGCCACATCGACCGACCACGGACACAACCTGCAGACTGTCCAGCTGCTCATCAAGAAGAACCAGGTACACACACACACACACACACCTGCTTATATGAAAGTAAATGACAATCATTTAGTGATACATAAACATCATCTTAAAGTTGCAGTTGCTCCCCTTTCTAAACCCTCTCTGTGACCTTTGACCCTCACAGACCCTGCAGAAGGAGATCCAGGGCCATCAGCCGCGCTACGACGACATCTTCGAGCGCAGCCAGCACGTCCTGAGGGAGGACAGCCCGACGGCCGAGCTGATTCGCCAGCGGCTCGCCGAGCTCCAGTCGCTATGGGAGCAGATCAGGAAGGAGACAGAAAAGCGCCACGAACGCCTCAGCGAGGCCCACAAGGCCCAGCAGTACTACTTCGACGCCGCGGAGGCCGAGGCCTGGATGAGCGAACAGGAGCTCTACATGATGTCGGAGGAGAAGGCCAAGGTGAGGGCGGAGGTCAAAGGTCAGGGTGTTCATACATCAGATTAGTTTTCTGGCATGTAGCATGAGTACAGACAGACAGGCTTGTTGTTATCTGATTGGAGCTGATGAGGTTCGGGTTGATAAACCTTAAAGTCAGGGTTGTGTTCAGGATGGTGTTGCTCGTGTCTCTGCCCTGTAGGTCAAAGACTTCCTGTTTCTTGGTTTTAGTTTTAGTTCACACCTGCCAGTTCCTCAGTTTGTGGGTTTTCTATTAGTTAGTTCAGGTTGTGTTGGTGTCAGACTGTCTGCTGTTTCTGCTCCTCTCTCTGCAGGTCAGTACACATCCAATACTCTGATTCAAAACTCTGTGTAGTAAAATGGTTTCTCAGTAACTGGTGACTCAAACCTTTACAAGCTAAAAGTCTGAGACGAACGCTACAGTATACCACCTTAAAACCAAAACTATCTTTAGTTAACAAAGGAAGTCAGGTCTAATTTAACTGCAGAAGTCTGTCTTTGAGTTTGTTTCTCTCCGTCACTTTGTTTTACTTGTTCTTCTTTCATGTCACTCTGTTTCTCTGTTATTTTTCACTCAAGCACAATTTTTTGTCTATACTTCCATATTTCTGTCCATCCCTCTCTCTGTCTTTTATTTTATTTTCCTAACTCACTTTACTTTTTCTTTCCACTTCCATATCTCTTCATCGTCTTCTCTTCTGTATTAATTTTCTGTCTTCTCGTCAAGTTTGTTTTTTTTCATTCTTCATTAATTTTTTCTCAAATTCACCTTGAAGACACAATAACAAGAGCAATCTGTGTGTCTCTCAGGACGAGCAGAGTTCAGTGGCCATGCTGAAGAAGCATCAGATCCTGGAGCAGGCGGTGGAGGATTACGCTGACACCGTCCACCAGCTGTCCAGCACCAGCCGGGGCCTGGTGGCCTCCGAACACCCCGACAGGTGAGGACCCAAAGGTCAAGGGTTACATGTAAGGAGCCACAGTCGGGACGAGGACTATTTTCTCTGCTGTCTTTTTCAGGTTTAGTTTTTTTTTACGTTTTGTTCAGGGAGGAAGGAAGCAAAGAAGGGATGAGGGAAGAAATGAAGCTGAAAATGAGATCAGAAAATAAGAACAAAGGAAGGAGACAAAGAATGAAAGGGTGAAGAAAAGGAGGTATAGATGAATGAAAGGAAACAAAAGTATGAGTGTAGGGCAAAGGAAGGAAAGGAGCAAGAGTGAACGGAAAGATCTGAAAAACAAGAAGGAACGAAGGAAGATTGAAGGGAGGGAGAAGAACGACAGTAATGAACCATAATTCCTTGTTTTCTCTCCTCTTCCTCGTCGTGCAGCGAGCGTATCGGGATGCGTCAGTCTCAGGTGGATAAGCTCTACGCTGGGCTGAAGGATTTGTCGGAGGAGCGTCGGGGGAAGCTGGACGAGCGTTTCCGTCTCTTCCAGCTGAACCGGGAGGTGGACGACCTGGAGCAGTGGATCGCCGAGAGGGAGGTGGTGGCCGGATCCCACGAGCTGGGCCAGGACTACGAGCACGTCACCGTGAGTCCAACACACATTTCATTACATTCTCATAGTGCCTGATGAGTGTGTAAGCGGAAATGTATCGCCTTATAATGATTTGTAATATTGAGTCCAGCCTCATTTACTTCAGTGGGATGGACACGAACATATGGAGAAAAAAATCTATGGTTTATGGCAGTACTGTTGTATTTGATCGCATTCAATTTACATTTTCTGTTTTTATTCTTTTCAGCGTTTATTATGATTTTTTAAAAATTGTTTTTGAATTTTGGGTTTATGAATTTTATGAAAATGTCACGCTCAGTACTGTATCTTATGTTCAAAATGAATATTGGTTGATAAACTCTCAAATACTGATGTTGGTATCTGCCTCAAAAATGCAGTATAATGTACATTGGACTTAAACCTGATCATCACTTTTAAAACATCTGTGTATTTTTTTTGTTTTGTTGATCTTGCACATGTCTGACGGAACAGACTTCTATTTTTTATTCTAACTTTTCTGCTTCTTCAGATGCTGCAGGAGCGTTTCAGAGAATTCGCCCGAGACACTGGGAACATCGGCCAGGAGCGCGTGGACGGCGTCAACCGGCAGGCGGACGAGCTGATCAACACCGGCCACGGCGACGCCGCCACCATCGCAGAGTGGAAGGACGGCCTGAACGAGGCCTGGGCCGACCTGCTGGAGCTCATTGACACCCGAACGCAGATCCTCGCCGCCTCCTACGAGCTCCACAAGTTCTACCACGACGCCAAGGAGATCCTCAACCGCATCCTGGACAAGCACAAGAAGCTGCCGGAGGAGCTGGGCCGGGACCAGAACACAGTGGAGACCCTGCAGAGGATGCACACCACCTTCGAACACGACATCCAGGCACTGGGAACGCAGGTACAGGCTTAGATATACAAGAAGTCAAACAATAACATTTTTAAGGCTGGATGATGTTAAGCTTTGACCTGAAAGTCCTACTCTATGGGACGTTCTCAGCACCAACTTTACAGCTCGTGGCGCTGCAGCTTTCGCCTGCTGTGTAAATGCTTCAGCGTGTTCTCGACCAGCGTTGAACCTTTTTTCCTCTTCGTTTTTCAGGTGCGGCAGCTCCAGGATGACGCAGTGCGTCTGCAGTCTGCTTACGCTGGAGATAAAGCTGATGACATCCAGAAGAGAGAAGGAGAGGTGAGCTCCGGTGTCGGGCAGCGGTGAAACAGAAACCATATCAGGACTGGGCTCAGTTTACTTTGAATTCAGTCAGTAAGTGTGAGTCTCGGTATCCCTGCTGCGGGAACCCGAGGATATAAAAACCTCCTTGATTCATCTGACATATTAGGCCTTTTTTTGTATTCGGCACATGACTTTAGAACTCTAGTAAGTTAGAGTTAACTAATTCAATAGCTTTCTGACATGTAAACATAGCAGAAAACCTCCTTCCCTTACTGGTTGGAGTGAAAAAGAACTGGACCCAGCACTGATGTTAATGAAGTCCCTGTGAAATGCTCTGTTCCTCATGCATGCTGCGCTGCTGCTGCACTAACTCTGCACTGTTGGTCCGGCCCTGAAAGGACCCGTTTGGCAAAATAAAGCAAAAATAATTTGTAGCTGGTCAGTTAGTCTGTTTCCCAGAGAGAAGAATCCAGAATAAGATGAATAATAAGATTGAGAAAAGATGCCAAAACGTGTAGAACTGTTCTTCATAATCATGCAACAAGCCGTAGGTTAGAAACACGTAATGAAATCTTACAGGGCGTGGTCAAAATGCAGGAAACTCCTCCTCGCTAATGATTCTGTGCACAGAGGGAACGTTATGAACACACGTCTTTCTAATATAATCTTATTATATTGTTCCAGTTGAAAGGCGATCTCCATCCGAAGGTTGAAAATCAGATTTTTTTGTTTGAAGTCAGACAGTGATTGGTATTTTGGAGAAAAAAAACAGCATAATTGTCGATATTGTGAAGAATGAGATGAGAAAAACTTTGTAGAATTGTTGAATCAGGCTGAAAACTTTTTATCTTTGACCTTTTGACCTTTTTGCCCATCCAGCATCATATATCATACCACACCTGAAGGGAAACGCATCACTTTAATACTCTGGAGATCATTTCCACCTGGTGATGCATTTAATCCCAAACACTAAGGCGGGATTCCTTGTCTTAGAGAGCGAAACGTTTTATCTTTGGTCTTGCGAGTTGAATTAGTAAACGTGTGCTCAGACATAATATGAAGTGAAGTTGAAAAACTGCTTGTCTCAGGTCTTTATGAATCTCTAGTTAACGCAAAGTGAAAAGTCACGTCACGTTCTGTCTGAGTTCACCTCCAGAGGGCGGATGATTTTTTTTTCTTCCCACAGGTGAGATTTCTTCCCGTATTATTTCATGTTAAGGTTTTTAAACTCAAGTGATTCAAGGCCGGTGCATTTGCTGAGATGGTTAAAGGAACAGTCGGACGTTTTGGGAAATCTTTTTGTTCTCAGTCTTTCCTCAGAGTCGGATGAGGACGTAATCAGCCTAACTTAGCACAAAGACTGGGAGCAGGGGGAAACGGCTAGCCTAGCTCCATTTTAAAAGTATTCAAATTAATTTAGAATAACTGTTCGGTAAACCTAATGCCTTGACCTTTCTTGGGAATTAGCAATGGCTCGTGGGCCGGCTTGTCCTCCTGCAGCAAGTGTTCTTAGAGACTGTAGAGCTGGATTTAAGGGGGGGTACCTGCCAGGACTTTGTGAGATGCTCAACTGTAGTGTTCTCCAACCAGACATCTGTCTTTATTCCACACATTTTTGTTCACAAATATGTCTACAAGTGTCTTCATCCATCTCAGTAAAAGCTGTTTTGCATAACAAAATAGCCGTTTTCCTGATTCTGCAAACTCAGGATTCATAAAATCATAAAATCTACATCAGAATTTTTTAGGAAACGTTGGTGAACGATAACAACCCTAAAATTTAAGTGGATTTTCACGTTCGTGCCACCATGATGTGCCAGAGCTTCTCGTCTCCTGACGATCAGAGGTGGACTGTTGACAATGATAAGCAGTGAGTGTTTTTGATGGCGTTGTGTTTTGACCATTCCCTGTATGTCCATTTCCCTGCATATCCTCCCTGTCCACCCAGAGGAGAAAGGGAGAGGTGAGACTCCGTTTACCAAAAACATTGGCTTTGCATCAGTGTTCATTTTGGCTGCAGTTTTAGACTTTCTTTTAATATTTCCACTAAAATGTTGATTAAGTTTAGCGGCATTTTAGTCCTTTTCATGGCCGAGTCTCAGTCGCAGACCTGGTGATTTGCAAACACTTGTAGGGTTTGTTTTATGTCTTTCTCAGATCGCTGTGTGGGCGGATGTTTGCAACACAAACTCAATATAAACTCAGATTTTCTGATTGACAACTTACCCTGATGATGCATGAGTACCAATAAGCTGTGAACTCCACCCACCTGGGCCTCTGAGGAGCTTAAAACAAATGCTGCCAGGAGTTTGCAAATACAGTTTGGGTCTGGTCAGTCAGTGTAAATGAAAGATTTCGGCCTCTAGTGTCTAGCTTTGCTCAAATCAATGTAAGATGCATTTTTAATATTTCCTCGCTGCACACAGTGGTGCAAATAATGTTTTTGTTTGCATTAAATGTAGTTGCTTGTTAGCTGGCAAGATATCGCTGCTTGCAGTCCTCTGCAGCCATGTTTCCATCAACTTTGTTAACAATGTCTCCGTGTCGGATGGATCAGTGGCTGAAAAGGTCACTGAGAGGGCAGTAAAAAAGATTGTGTGCAAATCGACTGTTAGTTTGGAGAGGATTCACTCCGCAGCTAAAGCAGACAGACAGAGTGTCAGCCGCCACACTTCCATTAGAAAATACAGCAGCCACTCGTCGTGCAGCTCAGATGCTTTGACTTGTGTTGCTGCTTGCAGCTGGAAAATGTGGTCGAACCGTGTCGTGTTTATTTCTTCTGTGTTGTGTTACAGCGACGCACCTATCCAATCACAGCCCACCCTGAAACAAAGCAGCGTGTTGTTTCTGAAAGTCAGTGATTGGTTGAACACTCTGACTTTTAGTTCGGTTAGGGGTGCGTTTCAGCTGCAGATGTCTGCACAGTGTACGTCAAGGTACAGCATGTAAAGAAACTGAGAGTTAACTATGTGAGATTACACAGATCACATGACATTAGGAAATCAGCCACTGTTGCTGAAACTTTAACATCTGGTTGGCATTTAGCACTGAACACTAGAAGTTAGCTTAAGCCAAAGCAGCACTTTCCCAATTATGCTAAACCAGAATTTATATCCAGTGTTTGGCTCTAAGGAGTCTGACGCCCTCCGGCGAACATATTAATAATGTCTGCAAAGACTTTGTTGTTGTTGTTGCACGAGAACTGACCAGACATGGTTAGGTTTTAGTTTCACTGTCACTGAGCCATCTGACTGATTGATAGAAATTAGCTTGTAGCTGGCTAACCATAGTATCTGTGCAACTAATCTCCACTGTCTGGTTGTCAACCTCACTTGCTCACTTAGCTAGTAGAAGCTAGCATTAGCATGCTAACAGATTAATATGGCTATATGTGGGTATTTAGCTCGCTAACAGTTAGCTCACTGTCAGGTTAGGGCGTCTGACTCTTTGTCAAGCTCCCACTAAAATCTGCCTGATGGTGTTGTTCACATTACTGAGTGGATCGACACGTTCTGGACACCAAGCTGCTCCTGGTGGTACAATCCCTCCAACAAAACTGAAGCCTGTGTTGCTTATTTAGTTATTTATTTAAGCAAACAGTCTCTGTGATGTCTGATTACCTGACTTAAAATAAAAAAAGCACTGAACAGAGTAGAGTCCTGCACCAAATCTGCAAAAAGTGCTTGTATTGGGTAAAAGATATATAATTTACAGGCACTAAATGAACTTGGAACAGCTCACCAGCTTGAGTCCCAGCGCCTTGTTAGAAGATCTAAATAATGAATGAAAGTGGCCACATGGTGCCAGCAGATCTTGGAGGTCCTGGGATTTCAGGTGGAGACACAAGCGAACACGATCCACTGAAAACATGGAGGGTAGGGGTTGTCGATGAGGGTTAGATCCTCTTTCACGCCACATTTAATCCCATGTTATATATGTGATCTGATGACCTAATACATCCAGAGGTATTAAAGAGAGAGAAGATCAAAATCTCAAATATTGTCATGTTGCCCTCCCCCTACATGGTGGGTGCTTCTGAATGTTTGAATGCGTTGTTTTTTTATTTGCTTTTATGCTATTTCTTTCTTTCTTTCTTTCTCCGGGCTGCTCTGCTCCCCCTCAGCACCCTGGTGCTGGACCCGTGCAGGACTCTGTGACCGGTTGCACTAGACTTACTTGCGTTTTGCAGTTTATATAAACATTCTTTACAAAGAAGAATATCTCCCAATAATGAACTGGCGGTCTCTGCTGATTAGAGTAAACCTCCTCCCTTCTCTAAACCAGAGGCTGGGAGATCAATAAGGCAACTTATCAGGTTAAAACAGTGAGGACCTGAGGAGCCCAGCCTCTGGTCTTTCTGGTTCTGAACTCTGCTGTCTGTCGTCTCTACCCTTTCAGGTCCTTGAGGCCTGGAAGAACCTCTTGGAGGCGGCGGAGGGCCGCCGGGTGAAGCTGGTCGACACCGGAGACAAGTTCCGCTTCTTCAGCATGGTGCGGGACCTGATGCTGTGGATGGAGGACGTGATCCGCCTGATCGAGGCCCAGGAGAACCCCCGGTAGGGACACCGAGTGTGTCAAACCCTTCCCGTCTGACAGCCAGACTGATTGAAACAACAAAGCACCGCCAGATGTGTTTCGTGTTTCTTCTTATTACACGTTAGTTATTCTTTGTTTGGATCCCCGTTAGGGACGTGTCGTCGGTGGAGCTGCTGATGAACAACCACCAGGGCATCAAGGCGGAGATCGACGCCCGCAACGACAGCTTCACTGCCTGCATCGAGCTGGGCAAAGCCCTGCTGGCCAGGAAGCACTACGCTTCAGAGGAGGTGGAGGACACTTTAAAAACTATACAAATATATTCTGAATCGAGTTAGTAGATATTAATTATCCACATCCTTCATGCTGAACTAAACACAGCTGGACACATTTTAATCAGCTGATTTTAGTTTTTGGATTTGGTTTTCATTTTGGTCTTAGTTTTATTTCCTGGTTTGATTAAAAAGTCTCAAATGTGGTGTCCTGAAATGTGCCGATTCCCCTCCATTTCATCACGTTCTGTTTTGTAGCTTTTCACAGTATTTTATACCGATATCCTTCAATATGTGGTGTTGACCTCTGACCTTTAACCTCAGTTGTTAAATATCATTGCCACAAACCAGCAGCAGGCTTTTGTGCTACCTGTGATTGGTGGCAGTCTTGTTTTAAACACCCTCCTTTCAAAGTAACACGTAAATTAAAGGGTCTGGATAGATTTTAGGATGTTTTGCACAGCATGAATTAGTTTGTATTCATTCTGTCTCACAAACCACATGAATACATTTGCAATTTGCTTATTTTTTCCACATTTAAATCTTCTCTTCAAATGTTTTCTCCCCTCAGATTAAGGAAAAGTTGCTACAGCTGACGGACAAGAGGAAAGACATGATTGACAAGTGGGAGGACAGATGGGAGTGGCTTAGACTGGGTAAGGCGTTTCTTCCAGTTAGTCAGTCAGTTTATCATCAGGGAATATGTTCACAGAAAGCACATGAAATAAATCTGGTTTGACTGTGTGTTCAGTGCTGGAGGTGCATCAGTTCTCCCGGGACGCAGGTGTGGCCGAGGCGTGGCTGCTGGGTCAGGAGCCCTACCTGTCCAGCAGGGAGATCGGCCAGAACGTGGACGAGGTGGAGAAACTCATCAAACGCCACGAGGCCTTCGAGAAGTCGGCCGCCACCTGGGAGGAGCGCTTCTCCGCTCTGGAGAGGTTGACCACGGTGAGACACGCGAGGGGCGCTGGAGCCACGAGAGCGTTTTAAAAAGACACTGACAAAGGGCCTGACGCAGGAATATTATTGTGTTCTTATCCTAAAAATCGGACTTTTTTCTGTGAGTTTTGTTCGACTGTCCCAAGTCAGATTCACCAAACTCTCCTAACTGCGCAAACTTGACACAAATTAGTCGATCAAAAGAAAATTAATTGCCAACTATTTTGATAACCGATTGTTTCAGTCAAACATTTGCTGCTTCCAGCTTCTTAAATGTGACAGTTTGCTGCTTTTCTTTGTCCTTTGTGACAGTAAATGAAGAGTCTTTGGGTTTACTTAATTTTCTTTCAATCCATTAATCGACTAATTGTTGCAGCTCTAGTATCATTTAATCTCTAAATTCATTCAGATTAAGGCAGTACTGAGTCAAATGAGCGTGTTTTTTCTTTTGTCCTTGATGAGACAGTCTGACTAAAGGCACCACTCATGATGTTTGTTCGTAAGAAAGCTTTTGTACGTGCCGCTTGAGAAAGGATCTGTTGGTGCGAGTGCTTCTTGCATGAGGCCTGATGTGTTTGTGTGTCCAGATGGAGTTACTGGAAGTGAGAAGAGCGCAAGAGGAAGAAGAGAAGAGGAGACAACCCCCGCCCACTGAGGCTCAGCCCGGCGACGCTGCAGCACAGCACAGGTGAGGGCGAGTGTTTGGGGTTTGTGACCGTCGCTCAGAGAATATCGGGGCCGATTCTTTATCTGTGCATCAGGAGAAACTGCAAGTAGTACTTCCTTCGTTTCTCATGAGCAGTTATTATATCTTTGAAGACACCTTTCAGTCTGATTTTTGATATTCTAGTGAAAGTGAAAACAAAACACACCTGGCGGGGAAAAAAAGGAAGTGGGTGCATAGAAGAAGAAAGTTCATGACCTCATCAGGCCAGGTGACAGAAGGTCGTGAACTCTGCACAAACTTTTGAAAGTCATTTTGTCAACTTTTGACAGAAGAACCAAAAAAAACCCCGAAATGACAGATTAATCAATAATGCAAGCTGCAGATGTGTGTATGTGTGTTTATGTAAGTGTGTGTAACTCTTTGTGTGTTTGCAGGGAGGGTGAGCCGGTGTCTCAGAACGGGCTGCCGTCCGATCAGGAGTCTCCCAGGGTTAGTTACCGCTCGCCTGCCTACCAGAAATACAGCAGCACCCTGCAGAGCCGCAGGCCCACCGCTGCACCCTGACACACACACACACACACACACAATGATGTGTACATCCAAGATGCTTAAATACAACCACGCGCTCTCCAAAGCACATGCACGCACAGACATGAAACACACATTAACCTTTGACCTCATACATACAGAAACATCACAGATTCTGTTGTTAAGCGGGTGTGTTGGCAACAACAATATTCCTGTATTTATCATTTGTCTTCAGCATTTATCGTTTGCTCCTCCTCCTCACTGATTAATCATTTCTTATTTTATATAAGTAACTTTAAAGGTGTCACCTGCGTAATTTTATCGTTAACTGATCGCTTTGTTTTGAGATATTTAGTATAATTACTTTTAACAAAATGGAGTCTTAATTTGGAGGCACTCGCACACTAAGAGTGCCACTACGTCCTGATGATTAAAAATCCAATGTGTTGCATCTTTTAAGCTATAATTCTACTGATTTAAGAGAGTAACTGTATTAAAAGGCCTCCATGTCCACCTGGATCCTCCTCTTCAGTTCTAATTCGCAGGAAGAAGCAGTTATAATCCTGTAAGACTTAGTCAAGAATCAAGAAACACTTTCCAGTCTGGAGTTTGTATTTTGCACTGGAGCAAGAAAATCCTAAATTTAGCAAAAAGGTGGAGCCAAAGTGGGTGGAGAAGCAGGAAGACCTGTCAATCAGGCAAACACACTCCAAAACATTTGCTTCTTTAACAAGTAATACCTCTTTAATGGGACGATCATTTTCAAAATAAATCGCCACCAGGACACAGATGAGAAGTGAAATAAGGGAGAGAGAAGTTGGCAGTTTTCCCATTCACTTCAATACAGCAAGAGTCAGCTTCTAGTGGCCGTTAGAGGAACTGCAGCTTAAAACACCTTCAATTATTTCCATTGGAAGGAATCTGTTTTCTGGTCCTCTTTGATTACAAGCTGTTGCTGTTATGTTTGGCGTTTGACAAAGTCGTTGCAAATCCATTGTTATTTTTAATTTGGTGTTAAAACATTGTGTTAATACGCTTCAGTCTTAATAGTCTGACACATGTAAAAACGGAAAGAAGCCGCCACTGAAAAGATCCAGATGGACACGCAGGCTCGTTCAGTTTTATTTGTAAAGCTGAAGGAGAAACTGGACTGAACTATTTACATCTGGAAAGTAGCAGATGATGCCTTTTAGCTTTGTAATATCCCCTTTCAGTTTGTTCATTTGACACCTTGTCTTTGAGGGGAAAAAAACATTTATTTTTAATCACATTTGGCTTTCTCAAACAAAATATACAAGCTCGTACTCATTTTCTGAAACATTCCTTTTTCTACTTAATTAGTTCATTGAAAGAAATTAGAAATAGAAAGTCAAAATTATAATTGTGCTACAAAAAATGACCAAACAGAGTTAGCAGTACATGAGTCATGTGAATGTTAATGTCTTAAACCTTTTAAATGTTTGCATTTTGAGACATTTCGGGGAAAACAGTACGAGTGTCTGTGAGTGCATAAGTTGTGTATGGGACCACAAAACGCACACATGCACACACAACAACAAGCCACACCGGCGTTTCCATCCATTCCTCCTCATTTTTATTTTCCCGTCCTCCCTTCCTCCCTCAGCTCGACGCTCCCGTCATCCTCTCCCCTCAGCTGTTAATGTTTCTGCTGTTTTACGTCATCATTTATAAACTCACCGTCTGGAATATGAACACCTGAGAGGACAAAACGAAACACACAGCCCTCACTCCCAAATCCCCAAATCAGGGTTTGAAGCCACAAACTGAGACTTCCAAAAATCTGTTGATCAGTTAAAGGGCATTTGTTGGATCTTGAATTTAAATTGTGGTGTCGTCAGCATACTGAGATATATACGGTAAAATAACACACCTAAATATAAATCAATGATAACAAATCATCCAAATTATATCGAGGTCATATTCAGATAAGTTACGTCTTACTCTTATTGTCTTAAAATAAAAGATTTTAACCTGCTTTAAGTTTAGCTTGATCATTAACACTTCTCATTGACAATCAATCACAGATTTATGAAGAGTAGAATTTGAAAATGTTCTATATTGTTTTACATTCGCTCAAATTAATTTGAAAAAGAATAGTGTTATATTTTTTGTGTAGACCGATATTTTGGCTCGTGTCTACCTGCCCCAGGTGTGTCCACATCCCACAGCCCAAATCCACCATCTTCATATTTGTTTTTCATAGAGTGCAGTATGTGAACCACCACGTTCTCCATCACACATACGACAGACACTCTATGTAAATGACCATTCAGTTAACAGCAGTTTCTTCATGTTAAACAGCATCACATGTGTGTGATTAACAGATGACTTCTTCTCATAGTTCACAATTTGTTATGAAACATTGTATAAAAACTGAGAGTTAACAAGTTGGAAATTCTATAAAAAGGTTCTCGGTACTGTAAAAACAGGAATTAAATAGCTGTATTGACAACTTTTAAAGTCCACTCAACAGAGAAATATTACCACAATAATTATTAACTGTAGTTTAACAGGAGAAATTAACGTTGAGCTGTATGTTTTTCTTCTTTTACAACTCCCCACTGCGTAATGTAATTCACTACTGTTCAGTAAAAACAAAGCACAGGCAAATCAATAATACACATTTCAAGTTTCATATGCCGTATTTCCTCAAGGCCTTTATTTCTAATTCCCTCTGTTTGATAAGTATAATTGGTCACATTTTAGTACGAAGCCTCATTTTGATCCGCTCCCGTTTCTCCTGTTATAGTTACTGCATTACTGTTACTCAACACTTCCTGTCTGTTTCAAATTAAAAGCCCTCTAGCGTTTCAGTGGACAGAAACCCCTACCCTTCATTTCTTAACAAGGCTTTTATTGTGAAACATTTGCAGGACACGTGTTGGAAAACGAACGGTTCCCTTATGGCACATGAAATGTAGCTGCCGCCATCTTGTGGTGCTTATACATTACTACAACACACAGTTTGGCTGAGACATTAACACACACACACACACACACACACACACACACACACACACACACACACACAGTGACTGGAATCTCTTGTTTTTTCCTCGGAGACGGCTTTTACTTGACTACCGTTTTTTATTTGAGGAAATATGGTAAACATTCATTTTTGGTTTTGCCATTTTAAAGATCCTTGGATCATTCTGACTTACCTAAAAGTCCAATTCATAATTAGTAATGAAAATATATTTTTTAGAAGTTGGATGTTCTTAAGTCATTCCAGGAAAATAAAGTTTGACATATATTTATATACTTTTATACAGTTATATACTGTTATATATATGTTATATACAGCGGTGATGTTCTTGCACATAATCATTGTACATACTGACCGTGTGTATATGAATTAATCCATCTTCAAAATCATTCCACAGCTTCATGTAAAACTGATCCTCCAATTATTTATAAGCATTTCGACATGTCCCAGTGTGTGTGTGTGTGTGTGTGTGTGTGTTTTGTATTATCATTATTATCAGTCTCTGTTGTTTTCATGGTTTACTGTCATCATGTCTCTTCATGGTTTCTGTTGCATGTCCATCCAGCTCCTTCACTCGTCCCCTGACTAACACTCATTCCCCAATAAACCCTGTCAGAACCAATCGGTGCACTCTGACCCTTCTGGTTTGTCTGTCCATGTGTTTTCTACACTGTAGTAGTGACTTCTCTCCATATACAGTGTTGGTTTAAATGTTTTCTTTATTTTTTGTTGTTGCATGCTGTCACCATCATTAGCATTTCAGTTTTTCTGTCAATGTTGTATTTCTTCATCTCATGTTCTATACCAGTTTTCATCCTGGGGCTTTATATTTAAATACATAGATATACTATATATATATGAGAGAGAGAGAGAGCGCGCTGCAGGGATGATACGTTTGTAGTCCAATCAGGAAGTTAGCGTCACCCTGGTTCTCTCCACAAAAAGCCAACGGGATTTTTCCATTAGATTTTGGATTATTGCAGAAAATAAACTCTGTGGCAAACAAAAGTTTATGATACTCACACGTTTTGTTCAGCAAGATAGTCTCCACAGATGAACCACTTTTATGATTTTTGAAGCGTAAATGCAATTGGCAGAAGTAAAAAGCTAATGTTAAGCTAACGCCTATAAACCAACTACGCCACGGTCACATGACTTCAGCGTCTCCACCACTGAGCTTCACACCTGTAATCTGGTTTCTACAGAAGCCTTTG
>LKNJ01003186.1:0-49401 GCA_002120245.1 Maccullochella peelii | reverse complement strand
CCTCCCTCATCTTTTTAAGTGGGAGAACTTGCACAATTGGTGGCTGACTAAATACTTTTTTGCCCCACTGTACACTGTTTCACAAACAAAACAAAACATAACATTTAACTAAAACAACAAAACAAATATTACAGACATATTACACCATTACTGTACATCACATTACGAATAAGTAGCTGCAGTGCAGTCCATTTAGTTACTACTCCTTGCTAATTAGTAGGGCTGTCGCGGTGAAGGAATTTCCCCTGCAGTGATCTAGGATGGCTCAACAGTGCAGTATGCCGTATTAGTGCCATTTATTTTTTGTTTTTTAATAATGTATCCTGATTTTAGTGCTATATAAAAAAGCTTTATTGTTAGGCTATAACTGATCTGTGTAGTATTAGGACTGTATCACAGCTGTTTTGGATAGGAAAATGGAGAATGTAAATAGACAGATAGACCTTATCAGGGTGTTATTAAATCACATCGGTGAAACATTTAGTGTCTGTGCATCAGAATCGTCATTCTACTTCCCAAGCGTACTACAGAATGCAGTACTTTAGTTCCTTTGGACACTGCTGTGGGGCAGGGCACTGAGTGTTTCATCCAGGACAGGCTTCAAAGGCTGCAAAAATTAGAGGACGTACTCATCTCAGGGAAGATTGATGCAGTCCTAGAAGAATGCCCAGAGTTAAGTGACATGGCTGTAGAAGTGCAGCTTGAAAACAATGAGAAGAACTCCCGCACACTGTCTCACTATCTGCTGAAATATTTATAGTTTCCATCTGTCCAACATTCATCAGGTATATGGGCACCATCACAACACTTAATCGCTTAAATAAATAGCATAGTTGCCCAATCATCAGTGAATTCATGCTGTAACCTCCATATAATTTAAATATTGAAAGACAGATTCTAGAGGCTAGGGATAAAACAATGCGGAGGACCAATAGACTTAATCAATACATATATGTTATTCAACAAACACTGTAAGGGATATGAAAAAAGGTAAATCAAGACATATTAATAAAGGCTTTGCAGAACAGGGAAGATTAATTTATGATATTTTGTTAACACCCAGCTCCAGAATACGCCAACTGGGGTAGGTATTTGTCTAATAAATACAGCATTCCACGTGACTGACCTTTTAGAAAAATATTCAAATCAGAAACAAATTATAGCATTAAATTAAGTAGAAGTTCATCATTCAGTCCCTTAGGAGACATGCAGGGTCTGCAACGCGAATATCCAGAATGCCTCCCCTCTTAGGTGGCATTGAAACTCGTTCAATTCCACAAAAGTGGAGTGAGGCCATGTTATGCTACATTCTGCCTTAGCACGCAGAAAACGCTTGGAGTGGCAGTCCTTGTATTGTAACACAATCTTTATTTTCTAACCAAAGTTAGAGCTGATAACTATAAGTTTTGAGTTGAAGTTTAACAGACTGATGACACTGATGACAAAAATATTGATAATATACACAAAAATGTGTCTTCAAAGTTGAAATAACGGTAAATTTGAAGTCCACCTCTTTGCGTGGGGTTGGGCCTGCAGCACATGACCCTGGTCATGACCCTTGGACAAGGTCTAGATTTAAAACCACTATACCTGGACTTGATTATGCATATGTGTGCATATGTAGGCAGCACAGGCAGCCCATTGTCAGATGAAACAACCTGGGCGAGTCACCTTCCCAGGCTTATCTAAAGGACAAGCTGGACAAACATTTGGCATCCGACCATCACAGAACAGCATCTCAGCGCCAGACCAGTTTGGTAACAGGTAAAGATCCAATAGTTTTATTATATTTAAATGAGAATTTTGGATTGTAATAATAATCCAGAATAAGTGTTATTGCTCCTTGATGCTGATGCAGCCCGATTGGGTTGTGAAACTCTGCATTTTAGTTCAGTCAACACTTGAGCATGAGCGCGTGACGGTTCAAATTCCTTTATTGGCTCGTCAAACACGAGACAGCCCACCACGCCAACTATGCAGCCTTGCTACAACTCACGTAGGATGTAATATTGGTTTGTAAAGTGCTGGGTCTGTGGGAGCTCCCCCATAAAAAAAAAAAAAGACATTTGAATACAATTTGATCATATTCCCAGCTACTTAAAAGCACCATATTATGAATAAGATGGCTATCATGCTTAGTTTAATCATTCTGGCAGAAAAGTGGTAAATACACATCAGGAAAAGCCGTCTTACTCTCTCTGCATGTTTAACCCAGAACCCTACTGACGGGTATATAAGTACTGGTAGATCTATGGCACATTATCTATGGCACTATCAACAGATAATGTTCCATTTGCAACTTCAATCAACAACATATAAGAAATGTATAAAAGTATAAGATATATGTATATATATCTTATACATTAAGAAGTCACACACTGTCAATAGTTTTATCAAGATCACTGTCAATGAATGTGCTAGCTTTTGTTTATGTTCAAGTCCAGTGTCTAGTATTCTTTATTATGAGGAGTACATTGTGACTACACCTTCTCACTGTAACTCAAAATACATGCCTTTTAAAAAAATCTAAAAACAAAAAAACATTGTATAGCCACCATCTCATCTGTCTTTAATTCAATGGCTTATATAGGAACATAATCCTTCTTACCTTCATGTATCCATACTTACTTTTACATTTTAGGATGGTAAAAGACATAAATAAATCAATGACAGACAGAGATCACTTCATTAAACTTACTGTTGTTGGAGGTGTTTCATTTTTTTAACGGCGTCGCATCAGCTGGGCGGAGATGATTTGCACCGCGACGTTATCAGTTATAAATTCGTTTTTCACTGCGTGAGAAAATGGACGTGTAGTGTGAGAGCGTGTGAAAAGTGTGAATTGCGTGAGTCTCACGGTCAGTGTGTGAGAGCTGGCAGTCCTGGTTTTCATGAACTATTGTACTGAGGTGGAGGCAGAAATCCCAGAGACAGATATCTCAAAACCTGGACAAATAAAACTATCTGCTTGACTATATACCGATGGAGTTTCTTGTAGTGAACAAAAGACGTGGTCATGGCTACTTTCTAGTATGTCGCCTCAACATAAACAATAAATCAGAACAGAGCATTAAAGGTGTGGGGAGCGATTCTGGAGAAAGACTGTTGATATTTATACTCCGATGTTATTTACATTTCATTACCACCAAGGTGTAACTCCGTTCCTCGTAGGCGAGGACGTGGAAGAGGGACAGTAGCCGGCAGAAGTCCTGTTCACGAGCAAGAATGCCACCTGTTGCTGATTGGCTGGAATAGTGTTGTTTGGCTTGATCCGAGCCACTTTGTTTGTTGCCCATTTACAGAGCCAGGGCTGTGCGCAAACAGAACGGACAGCTAGCTAGCAGCTGAGGAGATGTCCACTGAATTTGACAAAAAGTGTATTGGATTCCAATCGCTGACCCCACCTTTAAGGCAGAAAGTGCTTTGCTCACTCAGAGTTTGTACATGATGAAATGTAGAAAGGAAAGTGTACACAGCACAGAAGGAAAGCAGTATTGACTCCAGCAACATGCAGACATCAAACAGAAGCTGCAGCCTTCCACCAGAGCCGTATGTCCTGGGGTGAGAGCTTTTCCCGCCTGTGGTATCCCTTGTTAAAAACACTTTAGCTTAGATTTCGTATGTGGTTTGTGTGTGTGTGTGTGTGTGTGTGCATGCACATACGTTGTCCAGATACATGCATCCCAATTACGGATAAGTGTTGACAGGTGTAGAGAGCTATCTGAGTCCTCCATGTCTGAATTGGAAATTCTCTAGAGTGAAGTAATGCTCGTGCCTCGGAGACCTCATCTAATCTGACTGCACCTATCGATCTGTGTTATAAGCTGAAAACCTCGTAAACCGCCCCCTAGAACCAAGCTGTTTATATAGGAATTGATTAAATTCTGGGCAAAACAGAGCTTGTATCATAAAAAGAGATCGATAGCGCTGATTCTTTTTAGATAAGAACTGCAGATTTAACTTGTGTTGAACAGATGCAGGACCCGGCGACATTGGATCTTTTGCAACACAATAAAAAGTTGAGAAACAGTATTGATGTCAGCCTGCAGGAGTCTTTTCTTTTCATGATCTGCTGTAGCAAACACAGTCGAATGGTTTTGGAGGCAGTGCAGCTGAAGCAGAGGCTGTCTAAGGTTGCTCTCTTCATCAGCAGCCTTTTCTATCTTAACACTGGCAGCCGAGACTGATACATGGTGCCTGGAAGAATAGGGAGCAAAAGGAATTCAGCTGTCACAGAGACCCCAAATATAACCTGAAGAAAGCTCCATTCTCCCATTCTCTGCCTGCCTCTGTATCTCTCACCCTACCTCTCCCTATTCACAGTCATACAGGCTCTCATCCTCATCTCTCCTGCTCTTTCCAGGTTTAAAACTCGCTTGCAAATGCAAAGAAAACTACCCATTTTTAAGCGTTTGACAAGATCCACCTCTATCGATGACATGTGGCTGAGATTGTGAAAAGCTCACCTATACAGCTGCCGATGTAAAACGCTTCCTTGGATGTTGCACCCACACTCTGAGGCTTTTTTAATAGGAAGCTTGGCTTTCTTCCATCTCCCAACGTTCTCAGGCGGCAGATCTTGAAGAATAACAAAACACCAAAGAGAGGGACCGGCAGGGATGCTGCTACTGATTATTTCTGCTTCCCTATCAGACTTCTCATTTTTGTTCTGCAATTTATGCTACCAATCATTCTTTTCTCACATCGAAGTGGCAATTTGTATGGTCGGCTGAATTGAAAAATATTAATAAAATCAAATTCAGCCTTTGATGAGGTTTGCACACGATGGCTTTAACTTCCCTTTTTTTCCCTGCTGCTGTGCCCCAGTCGCCAAAATAAAAGCCTTGCACACAGCAAATTAGCTGTATACTTTGTTCTACATTAATGTGTTTGATTTGCATGTGTTAGCAAACAGGTGTATAATCAGCTCCATATGTTGCACTAATGAGTATGCTATAGCTCTACTCAAAATATTCATTGACACTTGTGCTCAGCGCTGCTTGCTACATGGAGAACCACTAATTACACTGCAATGAACAGTGGAGCTAGTCAGAGATTTAAAAAAGGTTAGTTGGATTGAACAGTACTCATATGGGAGCAGCAATATCCATATACACTAATCCATGCTGCCACAGCAGCACAGTTGGAGTGTAAAGAGCTAAGTAGGTTGTTCTTGTTTATTAAAATACCTCCTCCTATAAATCTGCTTTCCCATCTGTAGTTTTTAACCAATGAATAGTATGTGATGCATATATTATAATCTGTACCTTTTAAAATACATTTGTCAGGGCAGTTTTTTAGCTCATAACATTTTGCATTTTGGAGATAGGTGGTTTTCACAAGACAGCGACATACTCTAATCGTCCTTTAGAAGTGTCATTGTGAATATAATGCACGTTTCATACATCATGTAATCCATTTCAATGGGTGTAGTTGTACTGTTAGGACATTATTCTGTCGTGCTATGCCCCACCTCTCCCAGTCCCTGTCACCTGTTACATTATTTGTTTTTTTTTAAATGACCGTGAGTAGGGATGAGTAAATTCACTACCATGATTAATTGTCACATTAACCTTGTGCAGGGTTTGACCCTGCCAGCCAGCAGGGCCTTTCTGTGTGGAGTTTGCATGTTCTCCCTGTGCCTGCGTGAGTTTTCTCCGGGTGCTCTGGCTTCCTCCTGCAGTTCAAAACCATGCATGTTAGGTCAATGGGCGACTATAAATTGCCTGTAGGTGTGAATGTGAGCGTACGGAGCCCCCCTGGGGTCAGCTGAGACAAAAACAAGAGCCTTGTGTAAATCTGTAGTCTCAGATTGCCCACGGATGTACAAACAACTTCTTTCTCCAGAACAATATGGAGTGAAAATAGTCTCAATAATATTTATAAATGTGTATTACATGATCTACAAATAAAAATAAGATTTGTAAATGAAAAACAAGATTTGTAAATGTGAACAACGATTTGTGTGTAATTTTGGATACTCACAAATGCGTGTTCCTATCCACACACAAATACCAAGCAATTTGGAAACCAAAAAAACTGTTTTACAAATGCACACATCACAACCTGAATACATAGGTATATTTTACTTACAGATTTTTTACTTCAACTTCACAGACCTGATCCTTTTCCCTTTCTAAAAGCTTCCTGCGCATACAAATGTCTAAAAATATTTCTGACATTCTTTTGTATTCATTTACAGATTGTTACATTTGTTTGCACGGATCGCCTGTTATGCACAGATCAGGTTACTTTCGCTTTCGGGGTTTTGAGACTATATTAACGCTGTTCCAGCTACACAGATTCGTAAATGCATGCTGCGTTTAGGTGCTGGTGGAAAACTGGGACATCTGGGCTTTCGGCGAATTCGTGTAATTTCAAAGTGGGAAAGACGTTTTTCTAAACAGACAGAATAGCTTGTCACCCCTCAATTAGACCACACGCATTTACATAGACTCTGTATAGTAACCTATAAATATATGGTTTAAATAAGCCACTGCTAGGTGGTAGAGTTGTTCTTCTGCTGGGAAAACAGCCAGTCTGGCTGTGTATTTAGATTTGTTGATGTATTAAGGGGTAGGTGGCAGCCTGTATAAAGGGATGAATTTATTGAACAAATGAATATGTCTAAAATTAGGTCGGTTAGAGAGTCATAATAATAACCGGTTTCAGTGACTTTTCAATTAATTGCTCAGTCCTGATTGCAAGCATAACTGAAGGCTCAGAGGTTAATATTTTAGTTTCATTGTCTTCATCTTCTGCTGTCATCAAAATTAAAACACATGACACAAATGTTCATCAGTATACCATGCACCAAACATTTTGGCTATCTTGCCTTCACAAGTTAGTGTTTCTGAGGCGGTTTCCAGTTTCCTGATATATAATTCACTGATGGGTCTTATAATCGATAAATCATCAGCATTATTATCATTCTTTTCTTTAAAAAGACTAATGATACTTACAAAACATCATTACTCTTAGTTAGTTAGTTAGTTAGTCAGACAACAATTGCAATAGACATACCAATGAGCATAATATTAGAATAATCTGTCACAATATTATTTAGCAAATTACATCTTTCATCTTAACCCATCAAAGGGTAAAAATGTTAAATATCCATTTTTCAATATAGGGCAGCACATTCTGAATGCTTTCAACCTCATTACTCAGGCTAATCTTTCAAAACAGAGTGCATTCAAATCCCTTCCATCACCCTAACTAATTTCAAAGTCCCTCTGTGTTTGAACTTAACTCATCCATCCATGAGCTAAATATCCAATTGATCTAAAAAATTTTTTTTAAAAATCCTGTTACTTCAGAACAAATATAATCCAGTAGACTCTTCAAAAATGGCTTCAAGTCTAATTCCTCATTTAACCCTCTCAGGCT
Source organism: Maccullochella peelii (assembly GCA_002120245.1). Lineage (NCBI taxonomy): Eukaryota > Metazoa > Chordata > Actinopteri > Centrarchiformes > Percichthyidae > Maccullochella > Maccullochella peelii. The sequence goes on along the minus strand of LKNJ01003186.1, from coordinate 42,012 downwards.
GAAAGTGCCCGATTTAGAAACCCAGAATGCCTCTCTCTTAAACACTTTTTTCCAAATCTGCTCCACTCTTTGATAAACATACCTTCTCAATTCCCATATAGAGTTGTGCGAGGTGTCTTGATTTTGATGGACAAGCATTGAGCCTCACACTGGTCGGCACCTCGCTGTGTCTTTATTCTCAAAATAAGAAACTGGCACATCATGTCATTAACATTTGCAAGGTTTCGAACTTGTACTGGGTTGACTCTACGAATTTGCCAGACCGTATTTTTTAGGAAAACATAAGACACCATCAGGAAAGATGTGACGCAGGTTATAATATTTTATATACTGTCCTATATCATTTTGTATACAGTTGGTGGTGATTTGTTGTTGTATGAACATTAAGACAAGATTCCAGCATCTTGCGTGCAAATACTGTAGTTCAAATGGCAATGTCATAAGTGTGTTCCTGTGTGTTATATAGCACATTACTAAACTATGCCATTTTCATATTGTCATGGATATACTGAGTTTATATTTCACTATAAATTAGGGATGTACAATCCAATACATCAGATTGGTATTGGCACCTACACTGACATTATCAGACCTTATCGGGAAATGATCTACATTATGTTCAGTTTCTATGGAGCCCGAGAGTTATCATTGAACGTAATAATAAAAAAAATTGTACTCTCAAATTAGTGCTCATGATTTCACAATCTTGAGGGCTTGGATTACTTAATTCGTGCTCTCGATTTAATAATTTGTGCACACGGAACTGTTCACGTCATCATGCGAAAAAGCCAATTCAGCTGTGCTTTATGTAAACTCTGCAATAGAAATGGTCCGCCAGTGCCTACATTTGAATTTGTGCTTATTGTGATGTCATTTCTTGGAGTATCTTAAAATGCTTCATAACTTTAATCTGTACAACCTAAGCTAAAAGGTTATGTAAGTCAATAAACCATAATAATTGATACAAGTATCAATTAAATTGTGTCATAAATAAAGGAATACAAAAATGGAACTTTTTTTTCATCAAATTTTACTAAATAAACACATAAAACATATTGATCCAAAACAATTATGAATTTAGAAACATGAACAAAATATTTCTTGACACTCCATCCAAGTTATTTGAACATTTTTTTTAGTTTTTGAGATGTACTCTTTTTTATGAGCAGAGTGCAAAGGTGTTTTTCATCTGTAATAGAAATATTTCCCCAGTGCCTACATTGGATTATTTGCCTTTTATGATATAATTTCCTAGATTATCTTGCTTCATATCATTAAAGTCTATACAACCTAACCTAAAAGGCTGTAAGTCAATAAATCATAATGACTGATACTATACCTGTCATAAATAAATAAAAAAACAGTGCCACTGTGTGTGTCACCCCATTTTGCAGTGCATATAACACACAAAAGACAGAAGCCTTAGCTTTCAGCTGCAAAGAGAATGAATGCTCTAGCTGTTACAGTTTTTATTTTAGTTTCAGTTTAAACAGGATTATGCAACAACCTCCCGCGGCCAGTTCAGGCCGCCCACGGGAGCTCCGTTTTCAGAGGGTTAAAAGATCGCATGCTGCTTTGTCTCTGTCTTCTGCACGTCAGCAAGCACTGAACTTCAATTTACCAACGTGCATGAATCCTCCTGGAGCATAATCCATGCCTTAAAACTGAACACAGTCAATCACAAATATAACTAAATGTACAGACAACAGAGTGCTGCAGGAAGTTTTGTTCTACGACATAAAATACGCCAGTAAATACCCCACTCGTGAAATTTGAAGCTTTTAAGTGTCTTTAAAAAAGCGGTTGCTAACAAGTGGCTAAATGAAACTACAGTGGTTGTCGGGGACATTAAACGTCGACCGCGGTGTAGTTGGTTTATAGCCTAGCGTTATCTTTTTACATCTGGCGATTGCATTTACGCTTTAAAAATTATAAAAGTGGTGTTTATTTGTGAAGATTATCTTGCTGAACAAAATGTGTAAGTATCATAAACTTCTGTTTGCCACAGAGCTTATTTTCTGCAATAATCCAAAATCCAATGGAAAAATCCCATGGGCTTTTTGTGGAGGGAACCAGGGCGATGCTAACTTCTGGGTTGGACTACAAAAATATGTCATCCCTGCAGCACTCTATAGCTGTGTCCCTCTGGCTGGCTGTCCCACAGCAAACTTTTTAATTTCAAAGGCTGTCAATGATAAGCTCAAACCATGGTCCCGTCCTCAGGCTGTGATTGGACAGGTCAATTCAAGGTCTTCCTCACCTCATCGTGAAAGCTATTTACAGTGCCGTGCATTTAGTATTGGCAGGTCTATGCTGCTCTCTGCTGGACAACACTGAAATGTAATACGAAATGAAATGAAAATGAAATGTGGCATGGAAAATTCATGTCAAAAATTCTAAATAAAATCTAAATAATTGTCAGAGGTAGTAATAATTCATAGTAATATTCACTACCTCTAATAATTGGAGGTAATGAGTAAGACCTGTTTAAACCTTTTTCCCTTTTCCCGCATGTTACTTTCCATTGTTATATTTTATGACATTTGTTTCATTTTCAATGAAAACTAAAATCCTGATGTGAACATTCATACAATAAGGTGTTTGGTGTTCTCATAACCTCTCTCCTTCCATTCTTCCATTCCATCTTTTTCAAATTAATTTTCTTTATTGTCCATAATGGCACTTACTCCAAAATGTATCCCATTAATAACTTATCTATAGGGATGGAAGAGGAAGGGTGGGTGGGATGGATACTTTTATTTTGTCAGAGGAGGTTAAAAGTGAGATCTCCTTTATTTTAGTTCACACATTGCTGTGACCTTCCAAACGAGCAGCCATCCAGTCCCACAGAGCAGCTATTAGCCTCTGTACTGTAAAAGCTCAGCCATGCTGTGTCCTCACGTGGACTGCCTTGCATCAGCTCACCTCTGTATTCAGTGGTGGGTATTTTAGTGGAATATTACTGCTGAACCATGAGGTTGGCTGAACTTCATTTAAACCTGATTTGCATAAAAGCATTAGCTTAGACAAGGGTAAGCATGGAAGTAGAAAAAAGGTGAATTCCGTGAGTGAGTAGGCGACCACAGGTCACGACTGCTAACACACGGAACAATACTGTATATGTGAACAAGTTATTATAAGTAGTCCTTTACGTTTATGGCAAGTAAGAAACAAATAAACGTTGTGTGCTTGGAAGCCTGTTGTCACAATAAGAAGCTGTTGGACAGACAAATAACTGATGATTAGATTTTGGCCTGAAGGTCAAAGGAATCTCTGGACAGGGATCCATCATCACGAATATCCCCCATACAGTTCTTGCTATTCCATTTCTTGCTTTTCCTGCTAGTAGATATCACCGGCTGTATGTTGTTTCCAGATGTTCTTATTGGTATTGCAGGGTTGGTTTTGATTATCAGCACCCCAAAGTTCTGGTTCTACTTCATGGTTTTGTTTATACACCATGCACTTACTTTATTTATTGTTAGCATTTAGCCTATGTGAGAAGGTTACAAAATGCAGCCAAGGTTCGTGGCTGCAATCAAGCCAGGGACGCTGCGGCAACATGGCACACATCTTAACCACCAGGCCACTGGAACGTCCATAAAATGTGTTTAATTTTTTACACTTGCATCATTTTTATTATGTGTTTTCATTTATTTTTATTTTTATTTCTTCCATTTTCATGCATATATTGTTTAAAAAAGCATGGCTATCTTGATCACTGAATGCATCATTTATATATCACCTTGTTATGTCTGAATAAAAAGCAAATAAAAAACAATGTTGACAGATGCTCCAAACATTTCGACTAAATCACAGGATTTCTGCCCAAACTTCAATTGTAAATTTTTTTGTGTGTTGGTCTTTATGTTACATATTTGACTAAATTGGTATACACAGAATAATCCACCCCAGATCCTCCTCCATGTTAGATTTCATCAATCTGAGATATGTCCTGCACTATTTTGTTTTGCGATCTGGTGGTCACTTTATACAGCCTCATTCTCCTAGGGATTTCCCCAAACTGATCAGAAAGCTGTTGTGGGAACTACCCTGGAGCCGTTAGAGGTGGTGGTGGAGAATCTGTTGTGCATCATGGAAAACACCTCACATCCTCTTAATAACCTCCTGGTGAAACTGTGGAGCACTTTGAGTAATCTGCCATCTCCCTGTACAACCAGTCCCCTCTGTGTCAGGACAGGGGGGTCGGGAGGTGAAGCCTCATACAAACACTCTCACCCTGGACTCATACACTTTCAACATCTTTCAATTATCTGATTCATAACAACTTTACAGTGTACTTGCATTTAATTTTGCACTATGTCCACCTCACTAGGTTTTACTTGGCTACCACCGCACAGCATTACACATGTATATACTGTATGCACAGTAATACAGTATCTATCTATCTAATTACACAACGCTGCCTTTACTTGAAAAGTTTACTGTTTTTCTGTTTTTATAAACAGTGTCACAGCTCTTGTCAATCAGATTTATTTTGTCTTTTTACTAACAGCAGTTGGAAAGAATGGTTCATTTGTTTTGACCTTGAGGAGGTGTACAGGGTCTAACCTGCAGGTCTTCTTAATGTGAATTTGGTGGACTTATAAATGGCAAAACAACGTGACAAACACACAGAGAGAAATAAAAAGACTGGCAGAGAGAGAACTGGAGAAAGGGAATTCATTTTCGCATTCTAACTCAAGGCTGTTTCAAATCAGTCACAGGCCCCAGAAAAAAGACAGAAAATTACATTCACTGGCTTGGTCCCGTCAGATTTGAATTTATTTCAAAAATGGATTAATTTCATGAAGTGAGGAACTGAAAGCTTCAATAATTGAACACACGATTTCAGACTTAATTAGTTGTAAGAGCTGTTGAGAAGCACTGTTTATCCTTGCAGTTTAGTCTTTTGACATGACGTTGGAATTAGCTTGTCTCTGAATGTATTATATTGACCCATTTCCTTTCTATTCCTTTTACATTTACCAAGTATCCACCAGTGATACTGATGCTGACCTGATGTTACTCTAACAGTTTAACAAAATAAAAAGCAAATGAATTGATGAAAGGGGAAATATTTAGAGTAGCATTCACCCAAGTTGGATTCATGCGAACATGAACATGAGTTTGGACCTCTGACATTCTTTAACTATCAAAGAGGAATTGTACAAAACATGCTTTTACATGCATTTAAGTTGATATAGTACACTTGTTAGCGTTCCTTATTCACACATTCGTGTTTGTGTCCACCTGATGAATGAAAGTCCAATATTGAAGTCCTTTCAGCTCTGGTTTGGTCTCTACCAACTCCTGAGAAAAATATCTTTAGCAAAATGCCCTTCTATGTTCACCAGCTAGTCTCTGAGTCTGTTTGCTGTTTGGTACTGGGTGGGTAGTGTACAGCGGGCTTATCAGAGCTTTTTCACTTAAAACAGCTGCTGCTGCTAGAAGCGAGGCTAATGAGAGCGGTTAGAGTGAACAAAACAGTGAAGTTTTGGGCCTAAAACCAAAACAATGAGCTAAAAGAGGCACTACAACGCTGAAGGTGAGGGGAACCACAGAGTTGCTGATCATTTTCTTTGTGTTCATCACTCCAAGAGACACCTTTCATGTCAGACATAGTAATAAGTAAAGATTGATTATAGCCATGTTAAGTACAGCCTCTGGAATATTACCGCATTTTCATAATTTTTTGACACCAGTTATTAGTCTCTAGTCTTATTTAGCTGGTATGACAATTTGTGTTTTATCAAAGGTCTGTTTTAAACAACATTGGAAACAACAGCAGCGCTTAAAGAGTAACTTAATATTAAGCTGAAAAGCAGTGTTTCATTGGTAAGATACAGCATGTTGGAGATCCTGTGAGACAGGTGTTGCCCCATGATTTCACAATACTGGATAGAGAATGGCAATGAGAGAGATTGCGGCATGTGCAGATGCGGTGGCCTGTAGTTCCTACATTTTTGTTTTCATTTGTGTTTATTTCCCGCCTTCATTGCTTAAGCACATATTACCTATGACAGAAATACACTAATCGGCATTGGAAAAGGAAGCGCAGGGATTAAGTGCAGCAGATTCTGGGATCACTGCCCACAGCATCTTGACCACCCAGATTCTGGCTCCAAGTCCGCTTCACAACGTGAATCAATCATTGGTTCCACAATTTGATGTTCAAGTGGAATGCATTGGTTTTTTTAAATAAAACATCAGGCCCTGCGAGATTGAACTTATCAAATCAAAATGCCTTGAATTTATGTGTTCTGGTTGTCTTTGCTAGCGCCGTGTTGAACTCTGGGTATTCAGATACCAGCATTATAAGTTCCTCCATCGTTCTTCTTTCTGACCCGGGATGCCCACCCCCTTCTATTTGATTGGAGAAAGCCAGGCAGTTACCACCAGAAATCTACGCGCGTTCACGTGGGCAGCAACCACTTCATACCCCTACCGCCGTGGTCAAGACTGCTTCCCATCTTTGAAATGAATGGGGGCGGCGAGTTATCTTGCAGTGGTGTGAAAGCCATAAGGCTGCTCCTCTACCCAGCCGACTCCTGGCTAATGTCCGGTCGCAGGAACCCAGCAACTTTGGTGATCCCCTGACTTTTCATCTAGCACCACTATCAGGTTAGCATGTGGTTTTGATAGAAATGGCTCAACTGTTTGATGGTTTGCCATGAAATTTGGTATAAACGTTCATGTTCCTCACAGGATTATTTGTAATCACAATAGAGTTCCTGTGACTTTTATTTATCACCAAATACCTGCAAAATGACATTCCCATCAGCCCTTGTGTTTAGTGCTACTTAGCTAATGTTAGCATGCGAACATGCTCAACTAAGATGGTGAACATAGCAAACATTATACCTGCTTAACATCAGCATGTTAGCATTATCTGTTAGCATGCTGACATTAGCATTTAGCTCAAAGCACTGCTGTGCTTAAGTACAGCCCCACAGGTTAAACCACCCTTCCTTCAACCCTAGATGGAAGGTGTACTACATGAAACCACTCAGGTGAGATTTAACTAATACGTAAAAGGTCCGCTTAGACCTCTCAGTAATGTGTTACAAACTGTTTCTAATTGTTGCAAAGTTATTCTACAGTAGTTGTATAAAATATCACATGTATGTGTATGTACAGCCAATTTATAAAAGCATACACATACTAAAAGAGACATTTAATTCACATTTAAGTTGTTGATTTGATCTATTTTCCAACTCTTCTCCATTAGTCTTGCCATCCAAACAGCAGTGCTATATGTTTACAACACTAATGCATGACACATAGTCATCCTGTCATTTGTTTCTCTTCCCCTGCCCTCTCTGCCCTCGCCTTTCTCCACCTACGTAAATGTTAGGTGTGAGTTGCCAACCCCAGCTGACAGATGTGGAAGTGCTAACCGTCTCCACTTTCACACCCATCCACTCCCATCCGCCGGGCCCTTGGGTGACAAGGTGAGGCACGCCGGCTGCCATCAACCATTAACACAGAGATGAAGCTGTGTCTGTGCTGCTCAGCCGGGGAGCAGGTGGTCAGTTGTCCAGGTGAGAGGTAGTTCAAAGCAGAGCCTGGTTTTTGACAGGTATTAGAAGTAGCACAAGAAAACTCGTGGAAAAAGTGGAACTGAGCTGAAACACTACACAACACGGAATCCACAAACACACCAAATTATTTCAACCAAAATCTTGCAGTGTTGCATCACTGACAGATTGACATGACTGCCTCCTTGTTTACTTTGTTCTCTGCTTTTTGGAATATATTGGAGGAGTTCTTTCTTTGACATTTAATTGACAACACTACGACGAAGACTGGACTGAGGCTGAAATCTAAAAAATCCTCTTGAGTTTGGAAATATTGATTGACAATGCAGTTGAAAGAATGTTGTTATGAATAATGCTTGTTAATGAACACTCTGCTGTAACACAGGGAATCACACGTTCATTTTTCTCATCTTTTGCCAAAAACAAAGGGATGTGCTTTGATTGCGTATATCTTTACCCACATGTAACGTCTCTTCCACAATGAGCCTGCTTCACTCACATCAACACACACATTGTAGAAGGCTGTCTCTATAAGCTCTTGGTTGTGCCATTTGAATTTAAAATTCATTGAATGGACAAAATTTTCATTCAAGTAAAAGCACTGTTTGCTACTCTCCATTAACGGTTCATACAGCACAGTGTGGTGTTCCAACATGTTCCCACTTCATGAATGCATTTGCATGTGTTTTAGGGAAGGAAATACATGAGGGGAAAAAACACAACAAAACACAATAGCAATGACTGATAAACATCAGAGACTGCATCCATGACAGGCAACGCTGTCAACCCTGGTTATTTGTTGATGCTGACATTGGAACTTCCTTCAACCAACAAACGCCATTCCTCTGGTCCAGAAAAAGAGCCAATCAAATGGTGTATTCCTCTGATGGGAATAGAGAGCAAAGTGGGAGGAGCTATTTCAGGCACTGACATGAGCCATAGGCGTGAGACATGGTGTCTCGGTAGTTATTAAATAGGAGATTTTTGTTGGAATACTACAAGATAACAAAGACTATTATGTCCTATAAAAAGTATTTCTTCACACTCAAACCCAAGCATGTTTGATCCCTGGATTTCTGATTTTGTTTTCCATCCATCACCGGTCATCAAGCGAAGTCTGGTGATATTCTATATGCTTCTTATTGTCAACAAATCCATAAAAACATCAAAACCAACAATGAATTGTTCCTCTTAACACATATTGTTTGTGTATCCACAGCCTGTATCTTTTCACTTTTCAGTGAAGCAATTGGCTAAATGGTACAAGTATAAGTAACCTGATTCATCATGAGCTGCCTAAAACCATTTTTACCCACCCAATTAAATAAAAAGTTGCCCAATTGGGTGGAAAACCACCCAGTCTAGCAAAAGTGATTGGTGACCTGTCCAGGGTTTATCCTGCCTCTCTGACAGTGCATCCTGGGACAGGCTCCAGCCCTTTGTGAACTTGAAGAGAATAGGTGATTTAGAAAATGGATGGAAATACTGATGGTAGTTTCAAAAGTTTCAACTCTTATTACTGCAGTTCCTTCTGGATAACCAAATCATGAGTATTTTTACACTATGGAGTCATGTCAACAGTTAAATGAGACTACTGCCTTGCTGGCAGTGCAGTAATGTAAGCACATGTAAATACTGCTAACGACACTAAGCTGAACAACTGATGTGTTTTTAAAATCTTCATAGGATTTGGGAGTATTTGCAGTATGACTGCTTTGTGTTAAATAGAGATGTATTTGGAGTCATGATGTGACCATTTTCCCCTCTATAGATGCCCTCTGAGATTCTGCTCTTTGTATCTACTGTAATAGGTGAAATGCTGCCAGCTGTAGAGTTAAAGAGAATTCAGATGAATGAAGTCATTCTGAGCCAGGTGTTTCATTTAGAAGGGGAGTCGAAGCTAATAATGACTCAGCAAATGAGCTATTTTGCTACTTTTTGTCTACATCGGCATGAGTTCCAATCAGGAACTGAATTGCTCCCAATGGCAGCAACTGTGGTGATGGAGGGGTGCTGAAAAGAGAGAGATGTGCACTGGAGCCTTTTCTTGGTGTGTGGAAATGAAATGGAAAAATGTGATGAGAACAGACACCTTCACATAGAGGCGGCTGAATTGTAATCAGTTACATCCAATAGATGTAATTAAAGGACAAATCCACTCACTCAAGTTTTCATTTTTTAGCGTTTTATCATGTTAATAGGTATTTCAGTAAGTGAATATTTTTTAGCAAACACTGTCCAAATATTATGAGTAAGGGTAAGTCAACTGGAAAACCAAACTTTAACTATGCCATGTTTGGTTCTATTTCCGCTAAGTAAAGTAACCCTTGAGACACATTGGTGCACTCACCATCCAATCAGGTGGAAGCATGCCCTATAAAACACCAGGGAGGCTGCCATTCTCCTCCTCTTACACTCAGCCTGTCTTGAGAGCCTTCTGCACAAATCAAGACATTAGACAGCAAAGAATCTTCACCCTCCAGTGTCACAGTGAAGATGTCAAAATGGATGACACCTGTGAGTGCATTCTTTTGACTGCCATACTTTTATAAAGTTACTTACGCTATCTGTGTTTTACCTCCTCACTCAGGTCGTGACCTGAGTCATGCTTTCTCCCCGTCTCCACACAGCTACAAGGAAAAAGGGTGCCCCTACACTCTTCAAACTGCAAGTGTAAAGAAGCTAAGCAACTGTGTTTCTCTTATAGGTTACAATTGCAGGCTTCGTCTTTCAGAAGACCTACAAGGTAGCGGGTCATATTGCCCCTTAGAGGGCAGCAATTGTAATTTTACTTAACAGGGGTGTTACGGTGGAAGACATATGCTTGGCTGTGTTGTGCACACCTATTCCTTTGTTTAGTCACACTGTTGCAAATTCCCAAAGAGAGAACCAAAGGCAGAAAATGCCCTGGCAGGAGATAAGGATTTTGAATTTGAATCAAAGGAAGAGCCTGTTTAATGAGTGGCAGGCCCAAAACGACATCTGTCCATGTACTTTTGTTAGTCCTTGTGTGTGTTTTTTATTTTGAAATCCCTTCCTGTCTTGTAGTTTCAGTTCCTGCCCTCGTGTTTGCTTGAGTATCCACACCTGCTCCCCAGTACGCACCTGCCCTGATTCCCTCATCAACCACTTCCCTACTTATACAGGTTCCCTTCCTTTGTTCATTGCCAGATTGTCTTGTGTTCTCAGCCAAGCTTTCAAGCCTTTTGCTCAAGCCCTGTTTTTGATCAGATTGTGACCTTGCTTTGTTTTCATAGACAACCAGGATTCTGCCTCACCCTTGCCTGTACCTCTGTCTCGCTGCCTGACCTTTTCGACATTAGACCTCGACCTGCCTCTACTTATGTTTTGTTACTTTTGCTATTGAACTCACTTAAAAGACTTCCTTGTTGTCTACTCCTGAGTCCACTCCACGGCATCTGACACATGTAGCATGTGTCTACACTGGGGCTGTTTTTCATGGTTTGAGCAAAACCCCTTAGTTCCAGTTAAGGGAAATCTTAATGCTACAGCATACAATGATATATATGTTGGACAATAATATTCTTCAAACTTTGTGTAAACAGTTTGTGTTTGACACTTTCCTGTTTAAACATGACAACATCCCCATGCACAAAGAAGCTCCACAAAGAAATGGTTTTCCCAGTTTAGTGTAGAAAAACCTGACTGGTCTGCACAGAGCCCTGGCCTGATCCCCATCCAATACTTTTGGGATGAACTTGAACGCCAACTGCAAGCCAGGTCTTATCACCCCACATCAGTGGACGTCATCAACCCTATAACGCTCTTGTAGGTGACTGGGTGCAAATCCCTAACCTGACGCTTCAGATGGTTTGTTACACAGAAACATCTGGGAAGTCGTTCTTGGAAACGGTTTGGAAAAGGGCAGGCACTTTCAAAAAAATACTTGGCAGGTGATTGGATGAACCATCTGTCCATCACGTCTATCACGGGCTAACTTCCACCAATCAGATCAACCAACCATACGACATAGTATGGGAGAGCTGAAGCCAGTCGGGAGAAGAGCGAAAACGTCTCTTCCATGGAGAACAGCCTTCAGTGCCATTCTTTGCACATTCTTTTGAAAGAACAGTCGCAGTCGTCACGCCTAAACCACAGCTGTAGCTGCCAGTAGTTCTTCATAGAACACTGGTCTGAACCACTACTTTTCGGCTACAAGCGCATAACTGAAGATGGATTCTCGCGTGATCTTGCAAATCCAGCTGCCTCGGAAGGTAAGCAAATCCCTCCAGCCAGGTTCAACATCTGGTGGAAAGCCTAAAGGAAGAAGGATGTACTTGGAATTGTATGGCAGTGAAACATCTGGGAGGTAGTGCAACTGAATAAAACAAAAATTTACAGTTAGGGTATAATGTTGCCTGACTGTCTGTTTTGATGACTGAAGCACAAAAATGCTCACTTCCCAGAGAAATTAGCTGCTTATGGCAACTTTGTAGTAGCAGTGAGAGATACAGTAACTTTACCTTTTGAAGTAGCAAAGACTTCAATACGGTCAATGTGGACTTGGTAAAATTCAGTGTCTCCTGTAAGTCTTGCACATAGCCTCTGTCACCCACTAATTTCTGAAGGGATGTATTAAATCTTTAATTTGGGTTTTCACCTGAGGCCATTTGCAAAACTAGAAAACTTTGTACAAAGAGAAGTACTAAGGATGTAGCTGAGGTGCGTAAAGCAAGAAACCAGATGACAGAACCACAATCTCACACAAGTCAAATTAAATGAGAACCTAGCTGAAAGGAAAACGAGAAAGAATATTGAGTTTGCTTTTAGAAAGAAGTTAAGATGTTCTATTGCTGAATTTATTAAAGAGTTGGTACTTGGCCACACTGGCATTTGTAACCACACAATTCTGGACCAATATATTTTATTTCTATGAAATTGCTGGTGATGCAAATTTGCGTTTTTTTCCCACGTAGTTTATCTTTGGTAAACTTTGACACAAGAGTTGGCGCCTTTGACTAATAAAACTGTTCTGACAGAGCTGAATGTTGAGGAACCAAAGTCCAAAATGGAGGATGCTATCATCTTAGCTGTGTTTCACAATACAATTTTAAATAACCCTGCTCCGCTAAATGAGAAACAATCTAAATGTTAAATTGTTCAATTGACAAAATTGATTGAATTGAATCAATTTTGTCATGAACAAACACCAATGGTAGCCACAGCACGACCTGCAAGTAGTCAGTCATCAGGCTTCTTTATGGTGTGACTGGGCATTAAGGCACTTTGTGGCGTTCACTACTACTCAGCTGTGGTGGTTGCAGCTTGGTAAAACCTTATCTGATTTTCCCCTCTGGGGATCAATAAAGGATTATCTTATCTATTGTGTCTTTAAATGGCAGCTTCTGTGATCTTTTGTGGTAAGACTGTCAGTTAATGTTTGGGCTTCACCCATATCCAGGAGTTCAATGGGACATTCTGACAACACCGTCGAGAAAATTAAGCAGAGTAGTGAGCCATGCACTGGGTGTTACCGCTGTCATGTGACGGTTCTGTGTAGCTGAGCTGTATGTGTGTTTGTATGTGTTTAGGTATTCCACTTAGCCATGATAATCGAGAGCAGAGGCTGTTACCACACTGCAACCTTCCTGTGCTGAGAGGGCATTATACAACTACACATGGACACAGTCCATATACACATGCAGGTGCACACACTTACACACTGCAGGGGAATGAAATTATAGTGCACCAATCGATATTAGCCTGCACAGATAGCACCACTTTAATGGTTGGTATTAACATCTGTAATTATAATAATAATAGTTCACAAACAGCTGTGTGTGTGTGTGTGTGGGCTTGGAGCTGTTCATATGGATGTTAATCGTTGCCTTGACAACAATGGACACCATAATCATTTCTTTCTTTCTGACATGACTGAACAGTATTGCTTTTTCTAAATGCTATGCTAACATACTGACAACCAAGCTAATCTTAGCACTTGTGGGGCTAAAAATCTAAGGTTAGTCCTTACAGTGGTACAACAGGAAAGTCCATGAGGTCATTAAAATCAGTCTACTCTCGAGCATGAATGTGCTCAACAAATTTCATGGCAACCTGGTTATGAAATTATGTTCCATCTTGTCTGACATTTTGGCCTGAGGGTGGTGGTGCAGGTACATAAAGTGTCTAAATTGGAAAACAATCATCCCCCTGGGAGCATGAAGATCTGGATATTTCCTGTCTGCAACTGGAAATTTTGGCCTGCTGGTGTAGGGCGACCAGACGTCCCCATTTTCTGGGTTCAGTCCCCATTTTTGGTGGCCTGTCCCCAAAAATGTCCCCGTTTTAAACTGTGCGTTAAAAACAGACTGCAATGAAATAACATTTTACATGGCAAGAAAGACAGGGCAGCAGAGCCTACCGGTCATCACGTTGTGCTTGTTTTGGCCAACAGAGGGGGCTGCTCGCTATAGCAGCTTCATATCACTCTTCTTCTTCTACTACCTACTTGCTCAAGCTAGTTTTAGAGAAAACTGCTGTGGAAAATTTTGTCCAGAAGCTTCCACAGCATCACCACAAATGTCTTTTCAAGCCAGGTAGAGTGGAGAGGAAGGAGAGGAGGAAGACTGGATAGGAAGAAGAGTGAAGGAGATAGAGGAGGAAGGTAAAGATAGGATTACAGAGCATGACAATTTATTATTCCAAACATGTTGAAATGTTTGAGATAAAACACAAAAATGTGGCAAGCAATGGGAATCTGTTAACGAAAGTATTTCTAATAATGTACTATTTAAGATTGGAGAGGAAGGAGAAGAGAGTGAGAAGGGAAAATGGCGAGGAGAGTGTAGAAGAGTGAGGTGGAAAGGAAGAAAGATAAGTGTTATATCTCTAACTGTTTCATGTTACCTGTACAGTTATAACTCGGACTGAATGTTAACTGTTTATTCAACAACTGCATCATAGCATCAAAACAAACAAAAAGACAGAACATATTTTACCCATAATTCCCTTTGGGTTCCTCCCTACTGGAGATGAGGAGAAGACAGATTGGAGGAGGAGAAAAGGTTAAGAGAGTAAGAAGAGTGACACAAGGACAACAGTAACCATGGTCAAAATACATGACATCTTAGTGATATACTGACTGCTGAACTGAAAATGTCCCTGGTTTTCATTTCAGACATCTGGTCACCTTATGCTTGTGGCACTGGAGAAAAAATTAGAGTGCCACCAGAAGGACAGAATTCATCCTCTGGGGACCATGAATATCCACAGCGAATTCCGTGGAAATCTGAAAATCCTTGACAAAGTGTTGGCCAAGCGTCCATTATCTATACCCCTTATCCTTAGAGGGTCGCGGGGGGCTGGAGCAAATCCCAGCTGACACTGGGCGAGAGGCGGGGGACAGATTGCCAGTCAATCACAGAGCTGACACATAGAGACAGCCCTGTGAGGTAGGTGTGACACACTCACAGTCACACCTACGGGCAATTTGGAGTCGTCAATTAACGTAACCTGCATTTAAATCTCTTTTGTCCTGTGGAATGTCCATGTCTGTTATAGAGCATATCCTGTAATTTTCCGATGGTTAAAATTAGTTAAATTACAGTTGAACACTGTGAATATTTCATTCCCCAACTCCCCCTGAAATGTTAATTCCGTGTGAATGGGGCTCTAGTCTCCCAGTTTGGTCTCTGACCCAAGGCTGGATTATGGACCAGGCTAGTGGGGCCAGTGCCCCAGGGCCTCAGCCAGACTTCTGAAGGAAGTTGAACACCATCAGCGCTTGCAAAGTGAGGGCCCCTTGGTGTTTAAAACGTGAGCTGGCCACTACTGCCGCCAGACCCCTTGGCGCTTACAATGTTAGGGTCCCCAGACCCTTTGATGTTTCAAATGTAAGCTGATTCTAATTGTGGACACATTTTATATATTCACTTGATAGAGCATAACAACAAAACATGAATAAAAGTAATGAAATGGCTTCTTTTTGCAGTTGATGTATAGAATATGCAAGTCTGGTGTAAAATATGGTCTCAAGCCACGCCCAAATGTGGATTTCTGGATCAAACCTTTTTTTTTTTCAATGGAGAAAATGAATTCAGACTCTACATAGAGTGCCCCCGCAATGACGTATTTTTGTAGGCCAACCCGGAAGGTTGATACGATATCACCAATATCAACAATGGTTGTTTCTAAAGAGTTTCACAAATGGGAGCCATGTTTAACATTTTTAAGCATTAAGTATAGTAAAAAGCTAACGTCACATTTACTGTGAAGACTCGTGTAGCCCAGGTGCTGTGCGACAAGCGTTGTAGTTTCATATAGCTTGCTAGCAAGCCTTTTTAAGGCATATGAATGCCCCAAAATTCACAAGTTGGATATTAACTGGTGTATTTTATGTCATAGAACAAGCACTGAAAGTCTCTTAACTTTGTGTTAACCATAGACCTTATTGGGGGGGCCTCCAAAAGACATGCCCAGGGGCCTCACTGGACCATGATCAGGCCGTGCTCTGAGCAAAAAAAGCAATCACTGAACTAACAGCAAGGATTTGAAATCACAGGCTCATGTCTTGACCTTCCATAATTGCACAAATTATTCGACCATTAAGCTTTACTCTCCAAAATATCACTCCTTCAATTTGTTTTTCTTTATCAAGACACAATTTAAAGTGTAATTAAACTTTGTATCAGTATTTTGGTTGCAAAGAAAAACAGCTTTGTAGGCCCATTGGTAATTCACTCTGCTGCCCAGTGTATTTATCACTCTGACATGAAATAGATAGAAATTTGATCAGAGAACACAATGCACCAACCCCACCCTTTATTCCGTCACGCAGGCACCCCAACAAACATTTTTCAACAGTGGGTAGGGTGGAGACGGGCTGAAACAGTGGAGTGTAATTACTCTTAAACAAGACAGGAACATGTAACCAGAGCCATCTCACAAGCACTCAACCCCTTTACCAGCTTTAAAACCAGCTGTGATCTAAGATGCTTTATCCACATGTACACAAAAATCTGGAATGTGATCTGCTTTCATATCAGAGCCTGCACCTCTTTTTCACACTTCAAACAGACACAGAGACAACTCCTGTGTAAAGGACAGAAGTGTAACCACTGAGTCATTTGATTGAAACATGCTGCGTCTCAGCTCTTTAGTCTTTGTTGTGCATCTTAATCTTGATGCTGATTTGATAGTTGATATCCAGACTTAACACTGAACTCTCCAGTAGATCACTAACAAATCTTTCAATACTTTTTTGAGCTTGGTATCTATAATCTACTGTATATCACCAAAGTTACTGCCAGCAATCAAAATGGAAACATTACAGCGTTAAACTGTGCTACAAACTCACTCAGTTCTTTGTGACAGGGGTTGGCTTGCTTTAAAGTTTGACATTTTGTGAAATACACTTATTCGCTTTCTTGACGAGATTTAGATGAGAGGTTTGATTTCACTCTCATGTCTTTGTGATTAAATATGAAGCTACCTCCAGTGGCCAGTTAGCTTAGCTTAGCATAATGATTGGAAACCGGGGGAAACAGCTAGCCAGACTTTGTCAGAAGGTACAGTAACAAAATCCACCTACCAACACCTCTAAAGCTCACAATTTAACATCTTATGGTGTTCCATTATTTAATGAATTGCTATAAAACACTTGTAACTGTGCTATTTACAAATTGTAAATGATATAAAAGATACAGTAGCTACCAGGCAGTGTGACTAACTGTTAATATCATAAAATGTGTTTGATTGCATGTTTATTTTACCAACCCTCATTATTATTGGCATAACAGCATGCATTGCTGTCCTACAGAGCTTCAGCCATGCTGGTTGTAAAGCCGTAGGGATGGCAATGTCGATCGGTCCACCACTTTAGTCCAGACTAAAATATCTCAACTATTGGATGGATTGCCATGAAATGTTGTACATAGTGTATATTCATGTTCCCCAGAGGGTAAAGCCTAATGACTTTGATGATCCCCTGACTTTTCCTCTAGCGCCATTGTCAGGTCAATTTTAGTCTCCAATACTTTGGTTTATGACCAAATACCTACAAAACCAATGCCATTCCCATCAGCCTCAGCTGTATTTTGTTTGGTGCTAATTAGCAAATGTTTGCATGCTAACACAGTAAAGTAAGATGGTGAACATGGTAAACATTATACCTGCTTCACATCTGCATGTTAGCATTGTCATTGTAAGCATGTTAGAATGCAGACATTAGCATTTAGCATTGAGCTGCACTCTCACAGAGCTGCTAGCATGGCTGTACACTCTTAGTCTTATTTTGATCAAGGGGCGCCAAATTTAATCTCTACACGTAGTGGGTTGTTGACCTTTTAACTTTACACGACATAAATTTTGCAAACCTCTATCCCTGGACCATCATGTCTTATACATTACACTGCATTCTGGCTATATGAGCCACCTAAACTCAATATATAGGCCTAGATTAACTCCTTAAAGAGTAGCTTAAGTGTGTCAACCCAAATGAGGAAGACCACACTGTGTTTGAATGCCTGTACAACACAATGTAATCCATGCCATCAGCATTTCTGTAACATCATACAGCAGAAAAAAAGCAGTTAGAAATGCACTCTTGTGTTATCATTCTGCTGCCCAGTCTGGCCCCTGCTTCAAGTTATGATGTTGTTCTCTTTGGTGGCACTTTTATCAGTCTGCCATCAAATGGATTTAGCCAGGAAAATGTATCTTTGGACTCTCCTCCCCAACCCCTAACTATCCCTCACTCACTCACTCTCAACAAACATTTTTCAGAATTGGGTGTAAAATAAACACAGGCTCAAACAGTGAGTGTAATTACTCTTTAAAGAAAAGAAAAGCAATTCCTCACTCTAAAAGGATAAAACTCAAATTGCTTCACACAAACTGGGTCTCTGAATGTATAAAACTTGAACACCCTTACACGCACACTTACTCACAGTCTCAGTCTAGTAGCATAGACCCTATTAGGCTGGCAGATGCTATTCCCAGTGTTTCTACTGACATATTGTTTGGATCTGTCTCCTGCTGTTTACCAGATTGGGCATGCCAAGACATTGCCCCTTTCTGTTCACTCTGGTTTGATCTCTCTGATCTTCTCCCCCCCATTTATAATTTTGTTCCTTCTTCAGCCCCCCTCTTCATCACTTTAGTCCAAAACATACAACATGTATTAGGACAACTGCCCCTATTTTTTATGCAAACCCACACACCAGTGGCAGTGAGGTGTTCCGCTATGCAGGTGGTCACTGCAGATGGCACTGGTTCACTTGGCACTTTCCAGCTACCATACATTCAGGTGATCAGGTGATAGCACGTCTTCTTCAGTGGTGTTGTTGTCTCATTGGACAAGGAGAAACTTGTTGCTGAGGCAGAAACATACCTAGACTTCAAAAAGCCACAGCAACAGATCATATTGAAAATGACCTGGCAGGCCAAAGCCATGTGAGGAAAGTAAAGAAATAACACTAAGAAGACTCCTGAATCCAGTACAGCTTAATATGCTTTGGGGTCCTGTTGACCTGCTGACATCACATCCTGTTGGTGGTAGGATGAGTCACATGACATGATACTATGCTGCATGGCAGATTCTTTTTGACTTGACTCTTTTCTGTCCATTGCTCTTGTTTTCCTCATATCACTGCCTTTCATTAGGGGGTGACTAGCTAACGTCGCCCATCATATAAAACCACACTTGACCTTGTGGGTTGCTAGCTGAGCAATATCTTAGTAGGAGGTGTGTGTTTGGATTTCAGCTGGCAAAAACGTTGTTTACATTTCCAAAAACTGGTTTTGCTCTGATTTATTAATTTCTCCCCCATCCTCTACCTCCTGATCTAACAGTGTGAGTGAGGGAGGTATGGGTGGAGGCCAAAAGTCAGCTCCATAACTCATCATGGCTCCCTGTCTCTCTACAGCTCCATTAACCCACGGCCACTTCTCAGTGATCTGATCAAATCTGAAGTATATGATTTAAATCCCTGATCTGGGAATGTGGCAACACTGTAAAAACAAGTTTGATTGGTCAACAAACCCCCAGGTTAGTCAAACCTATGTGGGGGAGAAAAAAAGGCAACCGGTAAAATTATCTCCCAAAGTGAGGTTTAAAGTTTATTTTTGACTTTGGAAAGAGCAGTTGAGACAACAATCTCACCACAAACTCCATGTAGTAGCTGTTGTATGATCTTTCAATCATATCACATGATCTTCATCAGGAGATGGAGTTTGTCAAGTTGTCATGGAAATAGAGATGTTAAGTGTTTTGTTTTTGTTTTTTGTTTTTTTTTACAAGTACTTCAAGGACTTCTTGTCCATGTTGTCTAAAAACTTAGGGTTCAGAGTTCATTCTTGGCATGAACATGGAGGAGAAATCCTTGTAAAGTGCTCCGAAAAAAATGGAAATTTGAACATACAATTCGGCTGATGAAGATCATGTAATATGATCGAAAGCTCCACAACAGAAACTACAACAACTATTTTGCTCAATTACCCAAACTGTCCACTGTACTTATGCCGTATCACAGTTTTCCTGTGCAATGAGGGATCTTTCAACATTTCAGGTGAGCTCACTTTCAGTTTGACCTCCAAATAAAGTCGGTTAGATAATCTGCATAAACTGTGTTTCCTGCTCCATCTGACTGCCACTCTGTTTCCAGATCGTAGCAATTACTTTGGTGAGTTATCACAAATGATAGAAATAATGTCCAAAACTACAAAATAAGAAGCAAGTTGTAATAAACCAAATTAATAAATTGTCCTTTACGTCTCTCTCTTCTTCCGTATATTTCCCACTTATGAATGTAAGTAAACATTTAAGTATTGGACTGTAAGGTCTGAGTGTACTGTAAAGTCAGAGGACTTGCAGCTCTATCGAGGGTGTTGGGAGGATGGTAGAACCTAGTATGCCTCCCGTGATTAATAAGTGATTTCAGCATGAATAAGGGGCCTGTGCAGTTTGTCCTTGAACCTCAACTCACCACATTATTACTGGCCTGTTCAGATTACATAATCGATACAGTGGTATTGACCTTTCATGACTGGACAGGCTGTAGTGTCATGCATGGACATGACACAGTTTTTTTTCATTACATATTTATTGTATAATTGATCAATGCTGTTTATGAGATGACCTTAACCTAAATGGATTTTCATGTGGTAAATTGATTGATTCCATACGTTTTCTCATTATTAATTGTGAGGGAAATATTGAATGCTTGTGTAATGAAAGTGGACAATTCTCAAGGAGGTGAATACCAACAGAATATCAGTTATTGGCAGTTACAGCACAAGAAAATATCAGTATCACCTTCAAAAGCCGTACAAGTCCAGCTCTAACTCCCTGAGCTCTTTGGCAAACTGAGGCTTGGGATTTCTGTACTCCACAGTGATCTCTCTGGGCATGTGCTCAGTGTACAGTGTATCAAAACAGTTGCTCATTCAATCAAAAGCATCCCAGATCATCCCAGAGTCAATGGTTTTCTCTCAAAGCCTCCAAGCTCCATCCATACACTGTGAGCCTCACAGGTTGGGCTAAAGGTGGGGATCACACAAATGAAAGTCTGATTAGTGTTGTAGAAGTGGAGACAGAGGAGTACATTTCTATGACAGAACAAATGTCCCAGAGTAAGAAATCAGTCCTACTGTAACTGGCAAAACATTCTCAGTTATGCAAATTTGGTAAACTATGAGGTCTAGAGTAAAGGTGTTTTATCAGCTTTCTTAAACGTCCTACAGACTGGGGTCCCTGCAGACCCCAGAGGTATACTTTTGTCATATCTCACTGGTGTTGTATTCTATCTTTCCAATTTTGACTCATGACTTTGTCAATCAATTTGTTCCTAATGACTTCATATGATTGTTTTCTGTTTCTGTTTTAATTAGTGCTTTTTAAAAATACCAATGTATTTGGGTCCTGGGGGACCCCAGTCAAAAGCACCCGATTCTGCCTATGCAATTTTAATAGAGGGAACTTTTTATTGCGTTCATGTCTGCCATGGGTCCTAATTTAAAGTATCACACACTATCAGGGGGGTAGGGGCACTCTGTCAATCATTTTGAAGGAGACATACACAGATTTCCTCATGTGCTCTGTCGACAACCCTAAATACTCTCTTCCTAAGGTGAGATGATGTTCAAAGTCAGAAATACAAATTAACTGTAACTTTTCTTAAAATAATAATAATAAGTTAACATTTTGCTATGATGGTTGTTTCTTACAGTCGTGTATTCTTGGGGCCCTTAGGGACCCCAAGTCTGTAGTCCTTGTATGTTAAACATGTTGGTAGGATGAGGGTTAACTCACTCCTGTCTTTTAGGACCCGAAGAAGATGGTGATCAGGCAGAAAATACATTGAGCTTATTGAAAGATTGTTTTAACAAAAAGTGAATTGTGGCAGACTCTATCCATGATTCAGATGAGAACACAGGCTGTCCCTGCACAAATCAAGTTCCTTCCAGCCTTGGAAAAAAATTTAGCTTTGCAACAGAAATTACTTTGCCCACCGAACAACTTCTGAGCCTGTATCTATCAAACGTCTCACAGTAGAAAAATAGTGACCATATCATTAGCTCTACCTTTAGGCCTAGGAGTAAAAGCACCCAGAGGTGTCCCAACCTGTTAGGAGTTGCCAAGACACGGTGTGCAGGAGAAGAGATTCCATGAAATGAAAGATGATTTGGGAATGATGACGATGAGCTTAGTTATATATCATTTTGACAAAAACAGAATCATTTCAGAGGGTGACCTTGTGTGTGCATGATGTCCCTGCAGAAACCGATGTCCTCACAACATTATGCTCTTTTGGAACAAGGAAAATGCAGCCTTGCAACAGCGATGATTCTGTGAGAACTAACAGTTTCATTAATTAAGATTTGATCGCTCTTACAGATACAGATGATCGCTCCTAAAGATAATGTATCCAAAAGGTTTCTCAGTGAGATTTAAAACGTATATTGCTGTTTTTTCATTTATTTATTTGAAATTATAGCAGCGCTTTAATATTTGAGAGATGTGTTCATATTGTTTTTTACCAAGACTGGGTGACTTAACATAAATTAATTTGGGTCAATTAAAAAAGCATACAAACAAAAACAGCAACATATGGCTGACAAGCCCACATAGCTCAAAAACATAAAAGTTTAGAGGCAAGCCTATTCCATGGTCAGATCAGAACTCCAGTTGTGGATACCAAAGATCATAAGGAAAAATAATAACTTATAAAATAATAAGTTGTTTTATAACTAACTTGTCGTTGTGCAGAAAAATCGCTATGGCAGGATGTTTCCTTCTATGAATTCTATTCTAAAATCATGTTTTTGTGTGGTTAAAGTTTCCCTGCATGCTGATGGACAGAGATGAAACTCAACTTTAATGAAGAGCAGAAATGACGAGGGAGAGGCTGCTGAACTGAATGCGCTAGCAAGAGGTGTACTAACCAACACTACATGGACCAGTTGTTGAAAATCGCTGATCTGACACCAAATTCACACACAATAATTACCCATAAGATGTAAAAAATAAAAAAAAACACATGAAAGCTGAGCTGAACTGCAAACACCCTGCAAATGTCCAGGTCAATCATGTTACATGCATTATTGACAGAACATAAAGTTAGAGTTGCACACAGACATTTAAAGTTACAGATGACAAGACTTTAGCATTGCTAATGCTGCAATGAAAACAATATAAGAAATTCATCAAATCGAATCAAAATCTAATGGTTATGGTTAATGGTTACCAGTTTTTCGTGAGTGTACTGATATTTATAATAAACAACTGATAGATGCAGTACAGCAGGATAAACAATATGATCCATATGATGGAAGACATTTAAACCTGCAAAGATTTGCAGGTTTTGCAACAAGTTTAGCTGCTACTGACTCGCTCAAAACTACAAAACTGAAAAGAAGAAAAATCATAAACATACAGGCTGAACATACTGAGGTGAGGGCAAGCAGTCATGTCAGGATATTTAAGTAGAAAACCATACTGTATATGTTTATCCTTCAAATTTACCATATTTTTCATACTCAACCACAACAAATAATGCATGTACAAGCATATGAACAGAAACTGTTCTATCTGTATTATCTATATATGCAAACTTAGCACTCTGGGTACTCTTGAGTACCACACTCTGCAACTGGATATTGAACTTCCTCACAAACAGACCCCAGACAGTTTGCATTGGCGGTCACACCTCCGCCACTCTAGTGCTCAACACCAGAGCCCCCCAGGTCTGTGTGCTCAGCCCCTTCCTGTTCGCACCTTATACCCATGACTGCAATCCCCGACATGGAGAGAACTCTGTTTTGAAGTTTGCAGACGACACCACCATCATCGACCAGATCACAAACGACTGGGAGGAAATCAACCATCATGCAGAGTGGTGACAAAAAACAACCTACTGCTCAATGTCAGCAAAACCAAGGAGCTGATTTTAGGAAGAAGGAGGCAAAGACACACACTCCTGTCTAGATCAGTGGAGCTGAGGTGGAGCAGATTCCTGGGAATCAGCATCACAGAGAACATGTCATGGACATCACACATCTCCACTCTTCACCTTGATGCCGTCTGGCAAGCGATACAGAAGTATCTGCTGCCGTACCACCAGACTACAGAGCAGCTTCTTTCCTCAGGCTATGAGACTCCATCTCATTCTCTGCACTCCACCATTAATAAATGACATGCAACTTTCTGTTATGCTGGTTTTACACATTACCATACCGCTCCCTTTGTATAATATATGTATATAAGTAACTGAACTGTATATATTGTTTTTGCTCTATTGTGTGTATATATCTATATATATATGTAAGTGTGTCTTGTACGTAGCGTGAAGGCATTGTAGAATGACAAATTCTAAATCTTGAATCTTGAAGATATTTATTAATTTTTGCATCATATATTTGCATATATAATCTTGGTTACAAGTTATTTCCCTATAAACAAAGTCTACGCATAAAGAGTTGTGCTGTTTTCTTTATTTCAGTTTTTATATACTTCACTTCATATACTCCAAATAGAAACTGTCAGAAAACTATAATATGTCATCATAATTTCTACTTTGCTTGTCTGAGTGTCAAAAAACAGCAAGGTCACACTCTCTCCGAGGAGTAGCCCTTCTCCTTGCTGAAAGTAAGTGTAGGACACTTCATAAACGAGTCTCAAGTCCTGCTCTCAGAAGGGGTGTTTTTAGTCTTAAATTAACTTTGAGCATGATTCCTTGGTGGGATTCTGAGACACTTGATAAATACTAGCCCAGATTTTCACACTCTGAGAGCAACTGGCATTTACCTCTATTTGTTCAGGTTCAAATAAAACTCCTCCTCTTGTTTGCTTTTTTCTCTCCATGGTAGTATATGCAGATGAGAGTGTCCAGTAGCTGGACTCTTGAGGCAGTAGCTGTTCATTCTACTGATTAGGTTGATAAAAAATTTAGCACAGCGTCACTTGAACACACCGTAAAGATTTTATTTGACACTTGCAAGGTGAATTTATAAACATGCATATCAGCAGTTACAACTGCGGTCAGCGCCAGTACACCTTTTCAATTACAACTCACCATTTAACGACGCTGCAAACATGACTGCTGTAAAGTGCCAAACATAAGTGTTAAGCATGAATTAGAAAGTTGTACTATTGTCGTAAAACTGAGTGTATGTATGAATACAAAATACAGCAATGCAGCAGTTCTCAAATGATGTACTTGCTTGAAACTGAAATTTTTAAATACATGTGTCTTTTAGGTAAATTTTTAGGCATTTCCACCAAACAGAAACATTCTCAGGCTGTCAGTCCTGTTCTGGTTAACTGTATTCTGCACTAATATTAGGGCTTCCACTGAACAAAGTGAATAGAGGATGTTATGGAGATGGGGAAGGTTGAGTAAACATACTTTTCCTATTCGAGCCAATGGCAAGGCCTCGGGCTAAAGTGCAAAGGCAAACCAGCTTCCATCACTTCCTCTCTGCTTCCCACAGGTTATAACATTTGTTTTATATTTCATACTTTCTAAAGTATACTTTTTATACTTTATACCGTGAGACAAACAACCCATTATTAAAATTGATACTATTTGAGAGTTCTTGATATGTTGTGCAAAATAAAGGCCAATGAGAAAAGTCTTGACAGTTTTTGGAGTGAGGAGTTGTAAATGACTAAAGAAAGACTTCAGCCTCTCTAACAGGGCACACAGGGAGAGCAGTTAGCAAGCTGAATCAATATGAAAGCCTTATGCCTCAGGAGCAGAGGGAGGAGAGGAGTGCAGAGAGAGCTGCAGAAGGAGGGAGGAGGAGGAGGAGGTACTGGTGATTCATCAGGAGCAGACCCCTTTCCTGGGTTGGATGACTTTTAAGGACTTCCCTTTACGCTGCTTTTTGGGAAAGCACAGCAGCTGTCTGCACCATAACCTCGGATCCCGAGCCATGTGTGTGTGTGTGTGTGTGTGTGTGTGTGTGTGTGTGTGTCTGTCTGTGTGTGAGCCTCGTCACAGTTGTCTCCACTTGGATGAAATCTGTTCACTTCAGCATTTGTTACCGAAGCAGAAAAGTTCTATCGAGCATCTGAAAATGGTTGTTTAAAGCGGGCTACCTTTAACTTTCCTTGCAATGTTTTATAATTACCTTGTGCCAATGAAACGTATCTGTTAAGTTTCTTTCAGTAAAAATCCATTAGCTCTACCTTAACAATTCACTTCCCAGCAGTTGTTTCCCACCTATAATTTATGGGTTGTTGTTTCACATCAGCAGCTCCCCTGCTAATGAGCTGCTACTCTGATAGGCAGGAATCCTGGAGGCCCAGCTCCTTCTACTGGAGGCCACTGTCAGGCCCTTTCCCTAACCAAGACCCACTCCCTGATCCCTACTCCCTTGTCCTTTACTACAAGTATCACTCCATATCAAACGATAAGGCTGGTGATATTCTAGAAAATACCAATAATGGATGTATTCTACTAACAAGTACTGTGTGTATCATAGCCTGATGTATCTTCTTCCTCTGTGTCATAAATTGTCCATGTTCCCTATCTCAGCTTAGCGTGCTTGCATGCGTTTGCTAATTAGCAAACACAAAGTACAGCTGAGGCTGATGGGAGTGTCATAGTTGTTTGGTATTTGGTCTTAAACCAAAGTATTGGACAAACTGCCATGAAATCTTGCCATAATAAGGTCAAAATTTCAATCTATTGTTGAGGCATTTTACTCAAAACTACAACTGTCAACCTCATGGTGGCGCTAGAAGAAAAGTCAGGGGTCACTGAAGTCATTAGGATTCATCCTCTGCTGACTATAAATGTCTGCACAAAATTTCATGGCATGCCATCAAATAGCTGTTTGTGGGGGACCAACCAACCGACAGACCAACATTGCCATCCCTAGAGCCATGCTGCAAAAAAAAAGGCTAAATACAAAACATTACACCAGTTTTAGTGTCACTTTTAGCATCACAAGGTCACACACCACTGTATTTAAAGGAAATGTTCTTGTGCCTTCCAACCTCAGGCGGGAGTGTCAGTTATTCAGGCCAGGAATTTGTGGTTCTTCCAAGGTCAAGCTTGACAACTAAAGGTGATCTTGCATTTGTTGTTATTGCTCCAAGCTTACTGGTTTGGGACTGTCTTTAAAGGGGAATTCCACTGCGAGTACTACTGCATATGCTTAAAAATGTATACAGTCTTTGTCTAATGTCTTTTTAACTCCAGAGGGAGCTGTGTGAAGATAAATGATAAATGTCCTCAAGTGACATCACTAGCCTGCTCCTCATCTCTGCTTGAGGCTTGATGCTCCAGGCTACATTAGCCACTACTAGCATAACACACCAGAATCTCTGACTGAAATGTTGGCAGTCGAATTGCAGTGTGGGTAATGTAGGCTCCAGGTTTTGAGAAGGAAGAATGTGTGGAATACAAAAGATAAAATCTCTGGTTCTCCTGCATTGATTTTCGTCCTTTTTTTAAATGGCCCATCGTGTCTGACAATGTTATACGAGTTGAGTGTGATGCTAAATCTGTCAATAGACCACTGTCCAAAGCAAGTAGCTACCACCAGCAGCCTGGCTACTGTCTAAAGCAAGGAACAACCGAAAGAATCCCAATTTGAACTAGAAACCCCGATCTCAGTGCTATGATGAAGGCAGAGTAAAATACCTGGTAGTATTAATAGGTAGGCAGGTTTAGTTACTTACTGATCTAGTAGAAAGAATACCAACTGAATGTCGGTTTAGAACCCTCTCAAGTCCCAGAACTCTCTCCATCGAGTGAATGCCTGTCCAATGTTAACTCTTGTTTTACTTTGCTTTTTACCACTCTCCCTCTTCGCCTTCTTTGCCTCCTCTGTCAACGGGGCTCTTGTTCTTTTGCCTGTTAAAGTTTCCACAGTTACTCCGTTTCTTCCATCGTTCACCATTTCTACTAGGATAGCTATCATTATCTACCATGAAAAACCAAAGCCTTTTTTTTTTAAATAACTTTATTGAAACAAACTTTACAACACATTGTGTAAAAGCACTATCTTCGTTCTCTTTATACACCCATGGCTATCCTCTTCCTGTTTTGGTTGCAATGGTTGACCCGCTTCCTTTGTGCTGTAAATTGAGCATTAATTTTCCAGAGACACTGTACCCAGTGGCAGACAGAATTGCACAGTGAAGCTTATAGGGTCTCTATTCTGTTTTACTCGCTGTCCTTCTAATATTCACTTTCCCCTTCCTTTCCTCGTTTCGTGCAAGCTACTTTTAGAACACAAGGAGTAGTGAGGGAGGAGAGAAAGCGAGCAAAGACAAATGGAACGCACCCCAGCAGCTTTTTAACATGCCCTCTTTGACTTGCCCTGGACACTCCTCCTCGAGGGATCCCCGCTGCCATCTTAAGTGTCATTCCATTACTCTGAAAACTCCAGTGAATTTTTATGAGATCAAGCCTTCAAGGGCAGCAGGAGCGAGCCACAAGTCTTTGTGATTTCCTCTGCACAATGCACCATGGGAGATCAAGTGATAAGTAGACATAATTAAACAAACAATGTTTCAAGGTTTCAGACTTGAGTAAATAACTGCAAATATCTGCAAAAATGTACTCCTTTTTATGGGTAAGTCTTATTATTATTCATTAATTCTTAATGCATACATTTAGGAAATGTAAGTGCATTCCATTATAAATCCTCTGCTCCCATCTGATTCAGCCCCTCCTGCTCTGCAAGTGGCATCACGCATGATATGTGCTGCTACTATAACCAAGTGCTGGGGGGACTGGGAGGACATGGTAAACAACTAAATGCAGCATATGCAGTGGTGTCAGTAAACTGAATGTCTTTTTTTCTTGTGAGTCTAGGGGGGAAGATGTGAGTCCAGCTTTCAGAATGATGACTCCTTTTTATCTGTTGCAGGCCCACGTCAAGATTAAGTTGTAGCATGAGGATGATTCAAGATTAGGTGGCAGAAAAAAGAATGTGTAAAAAAGGATGTATGTAAATCCAGTACAGCCCGTGTCAGTGTCGACACAAATGCTTATATGGCCATCCACCATCCCGACCCTCTTTAATGTCAAGCTACTTCCATCATTGAACAAAAATAGGCCTTTTTTCCTGGCTGACATTTTGATTTGTCATAACAGGAAAAGCACAGGTAGAATTAATAACATAAATGGTGGCAGTGTTCTGATTCACAGACGTGGTTTACTGTGTCACTTCAATGGACCACAGCCATTATTAATGTCTTGACGTACACCTGTGCTTTTCCTACTATGACAAGTCAAAATGTCTGGCAGGTAAAGGGTCTATTGTTAATGCACATGGCCAGATGAACCTGTTGGGGGCCTCAGGGCAAAATTTAGCTGTTGGGCCCCTGTTGGCCCCTAGCCCACACATCTCCCATTCTCTGAACATCATTTACAGTATGTCTAGTCGTCTCCGAGTTCCCATCAAGTACAGACCACACAGCAGGCTATAGGTAACAGCTTAATTACATGCCTAGAGACAAAAGACCAGTTCTGCCCTCATTTACAGACAATAGACAAATGTCACATCATCACAGGGTTCTTGCTGCTCCTTACCCTGTTTCTATCTGAAATTGGGGCAGAAAACACAAGCAAAGTACAGAAAGACTACACGGTGTATACAAAAACAGAAGCTTGAAGACTAGTAATTGGTGAATTGTATTTGGTAATTGGTGAAGAAGATGCTTGTTGCTTGTGTTTTCTTAAAATAATAGTTAGACATTTTGGTCAATATGTCACTCTCATGTCCATTACGTTTGAAAGGAGAGCAAGGAGATGATTAGCTTAGCATAACAACTGGAAGCAGGGGTTAACAGCTAGCCATGTTCCGTTCAAGGAAAAAAAAAACTGCCTACCAGCACTTCTAAAACTCGCTTAACACGATGTATCTTGTTTAAGCTGTACACAAACTGAAATGTAAAAACAGCTAGTGCTAGCAGGTGCACTTAGAACAGTCCACAGCCCACACAGTCCGTGCGCCAAAGACCTAATGCTTTGCATTTGTTGCTGTGCGATTCAAAGGGACCCAAAGTGTTATGTCATACATAATAATTAGTATTTATGGTCGCAAAAATCCAAAACCTTTAGTCTCAATGACCATGTCTGGCAACGGTTTTTATCCAAATTCAAATGCATGTGTCAGAGCTAACACAAAGCTGTGTTATTAGGTGATGATCTGACTGTGCAATAAATTTCAAATTCATGAAATTGTAGGTGATTGATTTAGGTGAACGTCTCCTACATTAATCTACCAAGATAGCAAATTGTGTGGACGTCTCCTCTGATGTTGGTCATACATTGGACTACTGGCTATTTGAGCCGTCTTAAAAAAGCCCAGCAGCTCTTCAGCCTCTGACGTTCAAACTCTCCCTCTTTACACCCACAAGTACACCTGGTAGATCACGAGTTAAGTCTATTCATGTATCAGAAATCTGATCACATGCAGAGCAAATGTGGAAAAGGAGTCACTGTTATGTACACTGTAAAAAAAAACTAAAACTAAAGTAAAAGTCCGGCATTGAAAATGTTACTAAAAGTACTAAAAGTATGTAAGTATAATAGTAATAGTAAGTGAAAGTACTAAATGCAGAAAAATGTCCCCTGTGCCTGTTCTACTATTATATCTGATATGATTAGAGGATTATTCCCCATGCATTCATGTAAAAGCAGGATTTTACTGTTGGAGTTGGTTGAGGTGGAGCTCATTTTTTTAGTTTGTATCGGACTGCAGCTAATGATTCTTTTCATTCTGGATTCATCTGCTGATTCTTTTCTCCATTAATCCATTGATTGATTGGTTTGTAAAACTTCTGTCATCACAATGACCCAGAGCCCAAAGTGACACCTTCACATTATTAACAACATTAAAATTCTTAACATCATTCAAAGGAAAAGCAGCAAATCTTCACATCTGAGAAGCTGCAACTAGGAAATGATTTTACATGAAAAATGACTAGTTGCCAATTCATTTTCTGTCAGTCGACTAATCGTTTGAGCTGTACTTGTATAAACTGTTGGGTAATTTAATTTATAACAAAACATCAGATTTTATAAGTGTTTGTATGCAAAAATCTTCATTTGCAAAGTAACTAAAGATGTCAGATAAATGTAGTGAAGTAAAAAGTACAATATTTCCCTCTGAGATGTGGAAAGCAGAAAGTGCAATGGAAAAAAACTCAAGTAAAGTACAAGTACCTCAAATCTGTACTTAAGTACAGTACTTGAGTATATGTACTTAGTTACATTCTACCACTGCCCACACACACATAGTTAGTCACTGCCACATGTATTTTGTGCAGCTTTGTGTGCTTGCAGTGGTAATACAGCAGGTTGCATTGTGGATACATGCCCTCCACCCATGTCATTTCCACAGCAAGCAAATTACTCTAATACGGGAGCGTGAAATTATCCCTTTAGGGAGAGACTGCATGTACTCAATCAGCTTTGCTAAGACAGCAGAGAGGCTGGCTGACCCTGTGTGTGTGCGTGCGTGTGTGTCCATGCATCCCTCAGGTTTTCAGTTCTAGCCTCCTCATCCATCCACACCAACCATCAAACAAAATACACTCAAGCTGAGATTCTGCTGTTGTCTAAGAGGGATGTTTTTGGAAGGCTTCAGCAGTTAAAGGGATGATTGTGAGACTTTTTTTTTTTTAAAACTCAAAATCAATATAGCTGAGGCCAAGATATCCTGACTTTCAGTCACTAATGTGGGCCAAACTCCAATAAACTGGATCCTACACTTTTCTGTATAGAAATATCCTGCTGGATAGTTGATTGACTGGTAAATATCCACATTATTCAAACTCTACACCACAAGTGTGTAATGCAGGCTTGCTGTTAAAAATGTGTACTCACCAAGCCAAGATGACCCTGATGACATCAGTATGACATCATCAAGGTTGTTTTTTCAGACTCTACAAAGCCCCTCCAGAGCTACAGACAACATCATGCCACTGTTTTCACAGTGCTACTAACAAGGATGAGTAGGCTAAATTTTAAGAGAAAAATTGTTCCTTTGCCATCAAGCTTGCATATTGTCATCACAAAATTTAGTTTTTAGGAATGGGAAAAGTGGAGAAATTTTTAGGTATTTTCAGAAGCGATTTTCAGGGAGATGGAAGCCTTTGTTTTTTTTAAGGAAATTTTTAAAGTAAAAATTTTAATAAAAGGATATTTAAGCTCTATTTAGACTGTATGCTAATGCGTATGGGCAGATAACACTCCTCCCATTCTGTCGCCTTGACTTTCCCACAAATTATTGGCGATTTGTGATTTTGGGCTTAGCAAATATACTTCTTCATTTCCTCTGACACCCAAAAATCAACCAGTACTACTGTACTGCCCCAAGGTTTGCTGCATCAATTAGTTTGTGGTAATTTGATTAAAAACAACTTTGTTTAGGAATATACTGTATACCATATGAGTATAATATAAAAAAGGTCTAAAATAATTGCTGATACTTACTGTAATCAAAAACTAACAAAATAGATTGTTTAAGTTTTAGTGTTTCATGTGTGACGAGATAATAACAGCAAAGCACAGGTTACAGCAATGAATATTAATTTGATGATTTATTGATCATTTCACTTACTTTTGCCATACTGTGGTATGCATATCTGAAAATGCTCTTATTGAAACCAATTTTACATGAAGATCAGTTTACTGTCATGAGCAGTACTGAGCCTGTTGTATAATGTCTGGCAGAGCTTTGACAAGTCCGAGAAAAGAATTCTGATGATGTCACAGTGATGCCATCACGGTTGTCAGAACCATGCAGCGTAGCTAAGTTACAGCTAGCTGGCTAACCTTAGCTTTCTTGCTCGCTAACCTTATCGCTAGCAAAACACTATCTGAGTGGATATGTTAGTTGGCTAGCTTGCCAAATTACTTCACCAGCTAACATGATCCATGATACTAACCTATGTATGATGACAGTGTTGATTTTAGCCAACAATAAATTATGTAATTGTACAAAGGAAAGGTGTAGAACTAACGACTGCTTTATACTAGCCAAGAGCGACGCAAGCGAGGGATGGACATCCAGCTAACTGTAACCTAAGCTAAGCTAAGGCTACCCAGCTAGCTGTAACTTAGCTACGCTTCATGGATCTGGCGTTAGTTGCTTTGTAACGTTAGCTGATAAAGTCTCGTGTCTCATGTATGTCACGTCCAATCACTGTTTCGGCCCAGCATGCTCACTCGCACCTACAGAGTACAAGCAACAGGACACTAACTGCAGTTCACATAGTGTCATTAATAACAAGGACTTTTTGAAAACTCCATGTAGAACCTTTAATGCTGGGGTAGGCGAAATCTGTGCAACCTATGCAAAACCTTCCACCTCTCTCTCTGCTGCATCATATCACTCCGCTAAGCCCCTCCCATCAAACCCACTTGTCAATATGAGCACCATGGCATCGGACATAATGAGCCCGAAGCTCCGTGTGGAGCCGGGGCGTGTTGTTTTGTACTATATGCCGCTGTAGGCAAAGGAGATGTTGGAAATTCTTCACAAGTTGCAGGATTTTCAGCAGGATTTTCCGCCATTGAATCAGGATTTCACCATCTGAAGGGACGTGCACGCGCATCTGCATTTGTAGCTCAGCCGATACGAACGCACCGTCTCTCTGAAATAACCTATGGCCAAAATCTCCCGTCACAGGATAGATTTTCTGAAGCCTGAAAACAGATCCAAGAGGAGGGGCTGAAGCAGAGGTTTTCTCTCAGACCACTTGAATTACAATATGCTGGACGGTTTTTGCCCAATGACTGCCTACCCCACCTTTAAGTGCAGTGGTAAATCACTGGAATACCCCTTTAATTTTGTGATATTGATCTCAGCCTTATTGCTCAGCCCTGAAACAGTATGTCACATGTTTTTGTGTTTCTATCAGAACTTGAGATCCTCTAAAAAGTCAAAGGCTTTGTTGAGAAATATGCTCATTTGTGTCTTTATTTAGCTGCTAATGTTATGTGGCAGGACAACCTTTCCCTGCTGTCCTCCATTAATGGAAGGAATGATCAATCTGCTCTTAATGAACATACTGTACAAACTCTGGATTAACTGCCGCCAGCAGGAACACAGGGGCAACAGGTGGCCCGCAACCATAGATCCAGACTCCACAGCTCCGCAACCACAGATCCAGACTCCACAGCTCCAGAGACAGAAACACTCGCAGAAAGCAACAGAAGGAGAGAGAGAAAGAGGAGAGAAAGGGAAGCAGTTGAGTTAGTAACAAGCATTAGTGGGATAAGAGTGCGTACAGATGGAGAGGGAGAGGAGGAGAGAGGAGCTCAGCGCATCATGGGAAGTCTCCCGGCAGTCTAGACCTATAGCAGCATAACTAAGGGGTGGCTCAGGACTCACCTGAGTCAGCTCTACTTTAAGCTTTATCAAAGAGGAAAGTCTTAAGCCTATTCTTAAAATGAAAATGAAGGCATGCATGAGTTTCCCTAAGTCTTGTCTGGACATGAGACCTCTAAGCCTTACTATTTGTTTGAGATGATAAAAAGCTGATTTAGTTGTCTTCATGTGACTGCTGAAGCTCAGGTCTGAGTCTATTAAAAGACCAAGATTTCTAACTTTCAATCTTTCCTCCTTGTTGCCAAATACAATGATTTTCTGTCTTGCATCCAATTATTTACTTTCTCCAAGCATTGATATAGTGAGTCTAGGAGACCATAGTCACTTGGTGAAAGAGCTAAGTGAAAGAGTGTTGTCTGCATAACTGTGATAAGCAAGGTTCTAGGTTTGACCTAGAGGGAGCATATACAGGTTAAATAATAGTGGCCCAAGAATCGAACCCTGACGGACTCCACATGTCATGGTGATCCGCTCAGATTTATGATCACCAATGGCAACAACATAGCGTCTTCTATCTGAACCAACTGAGGACTGTGCCAGATAAGCCCACCCACTTTTCCAGTCTGTCTAGAAGTATTTCATGGTCCACAGTATCAAAGGCTGCACTCAAAAAAAGCAGCACTAAAACTGATGTTTTACCCGAGTCAGTATTCCGACCTTTATCAGTGCAGTTTCAGTGCTGTGATGCTGCCTGAAGCCAGATTGAAAAAGGCCATTTACATTTAATAAAAACAGCTTTCTCAATATTTTTTCCCAATAAAAGGAAGAATAGAGATCGGTCTGTAATTATTCAAAATTGAAGGATTGGGTTGCCTTTCTTCAGAAGGGGCTTAACAACTGCAGTTTTCAGTGATTTTGGAAAGATGCCTGATAGGAGTGAGCCATTCACAAATTTCAGCACATCCATTTCCAAGCAACTGAAAACATTTTTGAAAAAGGTGGTTGACAGGGTGTCAAAACAGCAGGTGGATGAATTAAGATGGTTCACTACATCCTCCAGAGTTTTAGTATTGATGGCGTTGACAATCTGGTTTCTGTGCAGTTGCAGCAGTGGTCTAGTTCCATTGTTTGACATGGAGGAATTTATGGCCACTGATATTTTCGATTTTAGTACTGAAAAAAAGATGCAAATTCATTACACTTATTAAGCGATATGAAATCAGGGGCTAGTTCTTTTGGGGGATTAGTTAGCTTCTCAACAGTGGTGAACAAGGCACGAGAGTTGTTGATGTTCTTGTTGATGATGTTAGAGAAAAAGGCTTGTCTAGCCTTCTTTATTTCTGAGTTGTAAATACGAAGCCTCTGTTTAAAGATGTCATTGTCAATCTGAAGATGACTTTTTGTCCATTTGCGCTCTGCTTTCCTGCATTCTCCCTTCTGGCTCGTGATAGCTGACGTGTTTCTCCACGGTGCTTTCTGCTTGCCAGAGACGGTTTTAACCCTTTCAGGTGCAATTGCATCAATAACTTTCAGAGTTTTACAGTCAAAATGATCAAAGAGTGAATCAACAGAGTCTGATAAGTCTGTTAAGCTTATTTTCATGGACATAGCTTCCATGAAAAGGCAACTAGTATGCACGTTTATATACCTTTTTTTGACAGAAAGTGATCTGGTTTGGGTATCAGGAGAAACCGACATATCAAAGAAAACACAGAAACGGTCAGAGAGGCCTATGTCCCTAACAACAGTGCTTGAAATATCAACACCCTTACTAATAACTAAATCCAGTGTGTGTCCTTGGTTGTGTGTGGGCCCTTTTACATGTTGCAAGAGATCAAAAGTTTCACATAAGTCCTTGGCAGTTTTGTCTTTGGGATTATCAATGTGAATGATAAAATCACCAGCTATGACAAGATTGTCAAAATCTGTCGAGATAACAGAAAGCAATTCAGTGAAGTTATCAACAAAGTTTGTAGAGGACCGTTTGTAGAGGTCTGTAAATTGATAACAGCAGGATTTTTGGTGTGACTTTCAACACAGTGCAAAGATATTCAAAGGAGGCAAAATCACCACATGATAACTGTTGCATTGAAATGAGTCTATATATATATATATATATAGCAGCAACACCACCACCTTTCCTGTCAGGTCGAGAAACATTCATAAAATTAAAGTTTGGAGGGGCAGACTCAATGAGAACTGATGCACTGATACTATTGTCTAGCCAGGTTTCAGTTAAAAGCATAAAATCAAGATTAAAGCTAGTGATAAGATCATTAATTAAAAATGACTTGTTGGTAAGCGATCGAATATTCACACATCCACTGATCTGCTATAATGTAAAGAACTGTCTTCATCAAAGCTTTAATCCAATCACAAAAGCAACTCCATGCATAGATACACATGAATTAATAGCCACAGAGTAGCATTTGACCCAAGCATGAACATGCCTCTACAGCATGTGTCATGCATTGAAGATATAAGACATGACATACACCCATAGGCATGCACATGCACATACAGCACAGACAATGTGTCCGTCTCTGGCTGAACATCTAATGTCAAGGTGCCTTTGAATGAGGCTTCCATCTGCTCCAGCAGGACAGCACATGTCTGTTTCATCTCCACACAAACAGAGAGGATCTGTTTCCACAGAAAGAAAGGTTGGTATTGTTGTCACAGCACTGCAGAACTCATGCTGACCAGACGTGGAGTCCCTCTTCTTTAAAAGCTGTTGTATTCACGGCTGGAGATCTCCTCCATTGACCTGGTCAGCATGAACATTCCACTTTATGTCAGGATCCATAGTCTTTGTCTGTTTCCTGTTTGTTCTGCCCTGTGTCTGTTAATTAGCCACACCTGTTTTCCAGTGCACACCTGCCCCTGTTTCCTTCGTTAGCCCCTCCCTACTTATTCCAGTCCTTTTCCTGTGTTCCTGTTCAGGTCATTGTATTTGGTTACTTTGTGTATAGGTTTCTGTGTATTATGTTCTGAGTTTCTGTCGTATTTGTATGTGCCCATGTCTGGATGCACTTCTTATGATCCTGTCATTTCCTGAACTTGGACTTACCTGTTGGTTTGCTTGCTTGCCTGTTTTGCCTTGACGTACAAGTAAGAAGTTAATAAATCTGAATCTGCTTGAGCCTCCAGTTCTGTCTGCGATTGGGTCCTTTTCCCTGCCGCTCCTACTTCACCCGTGACACTTTAAGCCTGTTTGAGCGAGGAACAATGAATTTGTATTATGCTTACACTAAGTGAAATACTCAAACCCAAAATGACATGTTTTAATGACTGCATCATTAAAGCATATATATGTGTATATATATATATATATATACACACACACGTATACATATATACACATATATACATATACACACATATATACATACATATATACATACATACACATATACACACATACACATATATACACATAGACATATATACACATATATACACACATAGACATATATACAGACATATATACACATATATACACAGACATATATACACATATATACACAGACATATATACACAGACATATATACACATATATACACAGACATATATACACAGACATATATACACAGACATATATACACATACACACACAGACATATATACACATACACACACAGACATATATACACATACACACACAGACATATATACACATACACACACATATATATATACATACACACACACATATATATATATATACACATACACACACACATATATATATATACACATACACACACACATATATATATAAAAGTTAGAATGTGAGAATGAGCCGAATTATTATTTTATTTTATTTATTTTTGCACAGTAACCGAGCATCCCCTTCAAATCACTGCATGTGTATCGCTGTGCATGTGACGAATAAAGAACCTTGAATTTTATACATTTTTTAAATGTTCTTGTTGTTAAGCCATGCTTTATGTGTGTTAGTGGAGTCAATTTAAAGTAAACTTTACTGCACTTTACCGGTTACAATTATTCTTTATTATTGTACAATTCTTCTTTTTCTTTTATGGCCAAAAGCAGAGAAGAAAGGGGTGGCAGCTTCTTCCTTGTCCTCCTCCTCACTATCACTGACATCTTCAGTGGAGGAGGAAAAGAAAAAGAACAAGAAAGAGAGGAAGAGCCACAAGAAAAACAACAATTAAAAAATGAACAATTAAATGTTAAGTTTTGTTTTTGTAGCCTATATACAGAATAAAACATTTATATTCCAGCCTGCACATGTTGTTCCTACTGTGTAATTATAGAGTAACAAGGGGGGAACAGTGGATACTTTATAAACCAGCCCACACCCCTAATATTACAGTGTAACAAGGGGAGAGCAGTCTGTCTGCAGTCGAATTAAAAGAATGAAAATAAATACTAGGTTCCTCAGCAGACCTACCTCATTTAACATTCAACGTTATTTATCTTTGACCCACCTTCATGAATATATATATATATATATATATATATATATGACATTATTATATTACTGTATTGTGTTCGTTTTTCGTCCTCACATAACAATACAATCCTTCCATAGCTGCGCACTTGTGAAAGGTAAGTTTGATTTCTACTCCAGCCTGCCCGTTATGAGCTGCTGCAGTGCTGGATGAACAAAGAATAGATCAATTTCTCCACTTGTTCTTATTCCAAATCATACAATGAAGTAGACATAGGCATAAAAAAAGAGTGTGGGTGTAGCTGGGCTGTCGAAGGCACACCTGTAAGAAATGATTGTCACAACTTCCATGAGCAAAGGGCAAAAACTTTTTTTTTTATTGCACTTCATCCATTAGTATATTACGTTTTGGTAGCACATCACTATCACTTCACACAACTGTGAAATATGTTATACCATAATTACTTAAGAAGTACTGTCTCTGTTTACCAGTAGGTCCTACTGTACCCCATAAGTATAAAATACTTACAGTATAATTTATTTCACCTTTCCTCTTAAGTACCCTGTAGGTAGGCTACCCATTTCTTACCAAAATACTTACAGTGGGCTAGAAATAAACGTCTCTCCCACTCTGAAATTAAACAAGTATTCACCGAAAGCCCAGATGTCCCAGTTTTCCACCAGCACTTAAACGCAGCTTTTATTTGCAAATCTGTGGATCTGAAGACCGTTAAAACGGTTGATATGATGAGCTTGTTAGCAAACAGTTGCTTATTTACACACCCAGCAGTTATAGATGACATGACATGATCATTCATTTGGAGTTATGTTTCTGACCACCTGGTAAATCTAATGCCAATATCTCTCTGTTAGCTCTGTTTTTGTTCTCTAAAGCTGAGGGGAGCTGCAGATTCAGGTGATAATTCTCTGTAAGTTCTACACATGGTCACATTTTCTTCACATTCCTATTTGATACATTGTTATTATAAAAATATGAATTATAGCCACTTTCAACCCCTGTGTGTAGGTTGAATTATATAAAACACTACTATTTTTATGCTGTGCCCTTGTTAAAGCTGTATATACACACTGACAGTCACTGATAACTGCATACAGATGTATATTTAGCCAGTAAATCCTGATGCTAGTTTGCATTCCCTTGCTAAATAGTGCTAGATTATAATCCAAAACCTCATTAATTGCCTTATTTGTCAGTTAGTGGATCACCTTCTGTGGTCCTACAGAATCAAACCCCTTATTTCTCAGCTGTCCTCCTGATTATGTGTTTGTAATAAGGGGTGCTGTGGAGAGTTTTTTATTCTTTGTTCTTTTTCACTTTTCACTCTTTTTCTTTGTCAGTCATAGCTGATAATGTCACCTCACAGGGACAATTCAGGCTTCATCTGGTTCACTTTGGCCTGTTCGGTCAGGAAATCAACTTAATTACTCATTTTAGAAAACCTCTCTTTCCTGCATGAAGCATGGACTTCTATATTCATGTCCACTTCTAATAATACACAATACACAAATGAGGGTGGTGATGGTGGAATTAAAGAGCACGCACTACCAGGAACCAGCAGGATGATTTAATGGATTACCATATGTGGTCCACTATTGAAAAGTCATTTGCTACTTTTACATGCACACTAAAGCCTGACTGAAGTTAATAACAGCAGATTAAAGCAGTTTGACTGAAGCATTTACATGGTTGGAAGTAACCTAATTTCCTCAATTCGCCTCTGAGTTTGGAGGATTTATGTGAGAGCATTCAGGCTCATGTCATTGAGGATGTATGCTAGCCTACAGGAAACACCTGTAACATATTAATAGTTATACCAATTAGGATTTAAAGCAATGTGATACAGCCTGCAGTCACCTTAATATGACAAACACTTTGTCAGATTGTACTGATGCAGTTACAGAACATCTTGGTGTTAGCTAAAAGGAGACGGCACTTATGTGTTGATGTACAGTATCTTTACCACACAAAAGTTACATAAAGACTGTTGGTTCAGGTTTTCAGTGGAAGAACCCTGATAAAGCTACTGTGCACTACCTATCTGACACCAAACAGCAGACAGACACAGTTAGTAACTAGCTGGTGGACATAGTGGAGCATTTAGCAGCTATAGAGACATATTTTTCTCAGGTGTTGGTGAAGAACAAAACAGATCTAAGAGGAGAGTGCCAGCTGGACACAAACACAACTCCAAACTCCAAATGAATGCTAATGTTGCTATGTAACTACTGGATGCATAAAAAA
The DNA here is from genome assembly GCA_002120245.1 of Maccullochella peelii. Lineage (NCBI taxonomy): Eukaryota > Metazoa > Chordata > Actinopteri > Centrarchiformes > Percichthyidae > Maccullochella > Maccullochella peelii. Next base: position 1,030 of record LKNJ01003186.1, on the reverse strand, counting down.
ACTAACAAGGGGTTATAATCATAATCATGTCATGTCACTATTTATTATGTGCTTAGTTTAACTAATGTACTTTTGGTGTTGATCCAGAATGCTGCGGCACGTTTATTGACAAGAACCAGGAAAAGGGATCATATTTCGCCCATATTAGCTTCTCTGCACTGGCTTCCCGTAAAATCCAGAACAGAATTTAAAATCCTTCTCCTCACCTACAATGCCCTTATTGGTCAGGCACCTTCATATCTTAAAGACCTCATAGTACCCTATTACCCCACTAGAGCACTGCGCTCCCAGAATGCAGGGTTCCTTGTGGTTCCTAGAGTCTCTAAAAGTAGAATGGGAGCCAGAGCCTTCAGCTATCAAGCTCCTCTTCTGTGGAATCAACTTCCCGTTTGTGTACGGGAGGCAGATACCCTCCTCACATTTAAGAGTAGGCTTAAGACTTTCGTCTTTGATAAAGCTTATAGTAGGGCTGACTCAGGTGATCCCTGAGCCACCCCTTAGCTGTGCTGCTATAGGCCTAGACTGTTGGGAGACTTCCTACGATGCACTGAGCTCCTCTCTCCCTCTCCATCTGTTCGTACTCTTATCACATTAATGCTTGTTACTAACTCAACTGCTTCCCTTTCTCTCCTCTTTCTATCTATCCTTCTGTTGCTCTCTCTCCTCTTTCTCGCTTTCCTTCTATTGCTTTCTCCGAGTGTTTCTGCCTCCGGAGCTGCGGAGTCGTGATCTGAGGTTGCGGAGCTGCGGAGTCGTGATCTGAGGTTGCGGAGCTGCGGGGTCGTGATCTGGGTTTGCGGAGCCGTAATCTGTGGTTGCAGAGCTGCGGAGTCTCGATCTGTGGTTGCGGAGCCTGGATCTGTGATGTGGGCCATCCACTGCCCCCATGCTGCTGCTCGGCAGCCGCTGCTGTTATTGTTGTTTTTGGACTTATCATTAGTATTACTACTACCACATTGCTATTACTTTTATTTGTATTAACATCAATACTATTTCCACTACTGCTGCTTTACATCTGTATGTAGAACTG
>LKNJ01003185.1:0-48816 GCA_002120245.1 Maccullochella peelii | reverse complement strand
GGACCAAGTACAATAACTTCAGTTTGTCTGAGTTTAACATCAGAAAGTTGCTGGTCATCCAGATTTTTATGTCCTTGAGGCTTGAAGTTTAACTATATGATTGGTTTCATCTGGCTTGATTGATAAATATAATTCGGTGTCATCTACATAACAATGAAAATTTATGGAGTGCTTCCTAACAATGTTGTCTAAAGGAAGCATATATAAGGTGAATNGAGCTGTTCGGGACCAAGTACAATAACTTCAGTTTTGTCTGAGTTTAGCATCAGAAAGTTGCTGGTCATCCAGGTTTTTATATCCTTGAGGCATGCTTGAAGTTTAACTAATTGATTGGTTTCATCTGGTTCACTCGCCATTTAAGATAGCACATCTCGGGACACAGCAATACGTTTACGAACACAAACTGGAAACTATGCAAAGGTATGCATGTTAACAGAAAATAAGCTTGCTCTACAGCTGAAGAATTGCGAGCAGATTCACACCTTTTTCACTCGCACACAAATCACAAAGGAGTAGTTAAAGGGGGTTCATCGCCCCTGCAGAGCTTAACTGAACTGTCTGTCACTGTCCTGAAGTGGGTGTTGGCAATGTGCATGTTCATGCGCTCCCGACGTTCGCGCCAATCATCTGGGTGCTCGCAAAGGGGTTTTTGTAAATCTGGGGAAATTTCAAGACGAAATGTGAACCTTTTGGCTTTCCATAGCCCGTTAGCGGATGCCGTCTGAAGCAATCTACTGGACCAATTCCAAAACCTGTGGTAACTATTAGTCATTTAAACCCCAAATGTTGTAAAAAAAAATAAAAATAAAATAATAACAATAAAAACAGGGCCCAGGTTTAGAAATACCGGAGTTACCTTTTAAGTGTTACCCACTACCACACTGTAGGTTATATCAAAAGTATAATTTTCCCTTCTTTTGACTTGTTGCAGCTCTTTGACTCCACCTGTGCATGTAAAAAAGTAGAAAAATATATTTTCAGTGTAGTGTGAGGGGCAAAATAATATATTGTACTGTAGACTGTGAGGCTATGATTAAATTGAGATTATAATTAACATGAGCCACTCCAGGAGCACTCCACCGATTATACTGAAGGTCAGTTTGCTCATCACAAGAAATGCTCAGCCTGTCTTATAAAGTCTTCTGCAGCTGTGGAGGAAGCTTCACTGATGGTGTCCTTAATTATGGGAATTGTTGGACCCAGTGTTTTTGGAGCTTGGGCCATACTCACTTGCTGAAGTACCTCGTTTAATAATGCGAGATGTGACAAACAATGTGAAATGACGTCATGCAGGCTGTAAGAGGCGACAAATTTCAACTAAAACTGGATTTGGACATATACTAAAATATTAGAAAAAATGAAAACAAGAAGAAATTTATCAGTGCACTTTTACACTTTAATAAAATAAAAGAACTTGGAACAGCAATTGCATAGAATAGATCTGTGTGAATCTCAATACCCACTGTTATTCATTTCACTTAGTTGAGGTAAGAATTAAGGCCTCACAAAGTGACTTTAGAGACATTAAGGCAGGTAGCTATGAGCTACAGTGCCTACCTGCTTGAATACATTATTTCTTTAAAAATATATCATTACTGTATGAATAACACTAGAAGCACACAATTCCACTGTACAAAAACAAAACGACTGGACCAAACCCATTGTTAACAGCAATAGCTGTAACAAAAATATACATTCAAAATCTCCCGACATAGAAATACTTAACAGAAACAAGCACTTTGTTCAGTGTGAGACAAACACTCTTACAAGAACAAAAGAATAGACAAACAAAAATAAAAAAGTGAAATGTAAGTCAGTAGCTGCAGTTGTAATCTGTTTGTGAGGCACATCTGTAATTGGCTGATGGGATGTATGACTTGACATTTTGGGGTCAGAAGTTACTATTCAACAGGATCAGAGGTGGAGGCGCCCCAGACTGCGTCTGGTGTGGAGAGGAACCTGGAACAGAAGCGTCAGATTAGTTGACCAGCAGACAGCTTAAATTTTGCAAGCACAGTTTTCGCAATAAGATTCAGGGGCGGACAAAATTTAAAAAGCACTTTGCAACAGAGACATTTATCTGGGCCTGTTGTACATCTTTTAGGCGCCTTGAAAACTCATTTAGATGAATGGTAACCGTCAGGTCCCTATTAAGACATAAGACACAGGGACTGGTAACGTGAAAATGTTTCAAGGAATAAACATGTAGGTAGGTGTACCTTGACAACAGGAACAGTTGTACTTAATTCGTTTTTGTTTGTTCCAAAATAGAGTGCAGACCAGACACTGGGGTTTAAAAAATCATAAATCTTAGTGTTTGGAAAAGTCATCATTGTGTACAGGTACATTATGAATCCGTCAAAAGCCTTTTTCACAGCACACATATTGACTTGTCTGCACAGGTGTTACTTATAACAGTAGGCACCATACCGCACTAGTGATCCCGTCCTTTCTTGAAGCACAAGTTTCAATGATGTCGATTTCCAAAAACTAATTTGCAATTTTTCAATACACCAAGGAACTGATGAACATGTTACAATAAACAGAGGTGTGTGAGTACAGGGTGTGTCTATGGGAAACAAACCTTGGGTGTGTCTGGACTGCTGAACGGCGAGAGTTCGAGTGAATTCTCTTTGTCGGAGGAATTGTTATGGTGATGCTGGGCGAACTTTCTCTTTAGTGCTTCAGCAATAAGAGCCGCTGGGTCACTGAGCAATGCTGCACCTCCCTTACTGCGTCTCCTTCTGACTGGTGTGTCCCCTGGTGATCTACAAAGAAAGGAAGGGAAATGCTTTGTCAAAGGAACAGTTGGTGTATTGGGTAACACAGAAGAAACTATAAGAGAACTGAAGAGCGCATTCTCCAACATTAGGACATGAACCCTCATATTTTAGGATATTAATATTGGTATAACTCAATGAAAAATTCTGGCACACACATTTTCTATCAATCTTACTGCCTACCTCTTCACTGAACGCAATTTAACTTGATTTAAATCCTTGAGAACATCCAGCATGGATGGGATCCCTTTAACTTCCGAAAACTTGCTAAGGCCCGAGTCCTGACCCTTGTCAAGGTCTTTCTTGCCCCTCCTGCACTGACGGATCTGCTGTAATACAGACGAAGTCTCAGTGGAGGAGCTGGGGCAGGGAGGAGGGGGAGGTGGAGGTGGTGGTGGAGGAGCAGCACAGCGAGGCGTGGAGGTGAGAGCTGGTGGCGGGGGTGGAGACAACAAAGGTGTGCCTGGTGCATTCTGGGACTCAGCCAGACCTAACAAAATGTTGAAAGAGCACAAAAAGGTCATTAGATGTGCCTGACTTCAAATCACAGTGTAACATGCTGAACACATGTGTGTGCTTTGTGAAAAGCAGTTGAGACGCAGCACAAAGAATGTGAACCTGAGGCTGGAGCAGCAGTAACGATCATGGCGATCTGAGCTCGTAGTTTGAGCAGCTCGCTCTCCAGCACTGTGATCTTCTTCAGGGCGTCTGGATCAGTTGTCTGCCTTACAGGTCTGCCTCCTCTCTGGGCTTGATTGTGAGCCGGTCCTGGGTATCTCACCACATCCCGATTTACAGCACCTCCTTTCCTTGGAGGTAAATGGTTCCTATGGAGACCATATTATTTTGTGTACAGTAAAAAAACTGCAGTTTTTCCTCTGCAGCCCACAAAAACTGGCCAATGCAATGCTTTTCTTTACAAAGATCAGTTCTTCTGCTCAGAAAGGCTGCCTGAGTTACCACTTCACATTGTGTTTTCGTACCAGCCAGAGTGGCTACATTTACCTGGCAGCATGAACTACTTATTACGCCTGCCTACAGAAAGCAAGCCTTCCTGCTTGCTTAAGAAAAGTAGTTTCATGTTCTCTAATGCAATAAATGGCTGAACAACAGCTCACGTTGTGCAGTTCAAAAGGGACACTTAGCAGCTACACTAACCACTTTTATTTAGAGTAACCTTGCTAGCCGTCTACAGTACACACAAACATGAACTGGCAGAAACACTTACTGAGTTGTCTATTGCCTTGTTGTTCCTCTGGAAAGAGGTTGCCATTTCACACACTCCATTACTCCCTCTGTGCTGTTTCTGGCATCAGAATCCAACAAAAACTGTCCAAGGTGAAACTCACAGCAGCAAAGCACCCAGGTTTCTGCTGCTTACCACAAGTCTTTATTGTTCCAGCTACTGTAATAGCTGCAGTAATATTGAGCAGCATCCTGAGCTTCTGCCTCTCTTTGTTCCAATGCTACAGTGGACTGATACATGTACTCTTTGACTCATAAGATTTTATGAAATATACTATCCACTATTTTGCTCATATTCGGACAAAAAAACAAAACAGCCAATATGGTTTCTTTCTGTAGTTATTGTTCACCTTAAACTTTCACTGGGAAACATTACCTTCACCGTGTTTGTATTGTGTCCATTTGTGTTCTTACCTGGTCTTGGCAGAGCTGTCCCCCTCGTCTTCAAACACCCACATGACGTCAGCGAGTGAGGGGATGGCAGGTGTGTCTGCAGTGATGTCGACATAACCACGGGGCCTACAGGTGAGCAGCGGGATCTAAGGACCAAACATGGACAAGGAGGGATTACACACTGTGACGCTGACTACATGACAAAATTAATCACAGAAGTTACGAATAATGATGACACAAATCACATTTTTTATTGTAAATTTCTATTTTACATGTATGAATCTTGACTTTTGCAGTACTTGTTTTATTTATTTCTCTTATGCGAAAACCTACTTGGCAATAAACCTGATGCTGATTCGATCATAATATACTAGTCTGAATCTTCAGTCTGTTAGAAAAGACAAGTAGTACAGGTACCTGAAAGTGGACACGTGGTGTAGGTGCCAGGGGGAGGTTGGTCCCAATCATCCGCACAATGCTGCGATACTGACCGCACAGCTGACTGTCCCACACTGGAACCAGCTACAAGCAAGACCGCACACGCATGCACGCACACACACACACACACACACACACACACAACCTAACTATGGTTGAAATCCTTACAAACATAGTCAGTCAGTTCACTTTTAGGGAGTGAAGTAACACTACTGGTGATTTTTCTACTTGTAAGCCTCTTGATATTCCTGGATCCTAGTTTGACAATCAGTAACATAATTATAACAAAAGTGTGTGTGTGTGTGCACTCACCATGTCTGGAGGCACTCCAAAGTACTCCAGGACGATGCGCAGCAGATCCAGAATATCCTCTGCTAAAGACATTGGAAGGACTTTTTTCATGCACTAGCTGATGGCTGCAAAGCTCCTGTTTCTGCTGACTGACTTGGTAGGAGGCCAACACAGAATGGATGCCACTAAGTCACATACTTTACTCCTGAAATAGAACAAAACATACAACACTTAACGCTATAAAAGAGAACAACTGAAAGTCAGTACTTGAATCTAAAAAAACTAGACATGGAGAAGCAGTAATTTTCTATCTTTTATTAAATTAAATTAGGGGCTATTCATTCTCATCTTGCATTGCACTTCAACTGCGCTTTATTTTTTCATTCTATTTATTCAGTTTTTTATATTGTCTTGTGTTTCTTTAATATCTATTCTTAAGATACCTTTTTATGGCTTGTTTAAACATAACATGATCATGTACGGTTACATTTGTGAATTTAAATAGGTCTCCCATGAAGAAGAACGGCAGAGAGGAAAACTGTTAAGTTGGTTGGTCGTGATTTTAAACACCCATTGTGGTTTCACAGGTTTCAAAGCGGAAGGTGCTGAATTAAAATAAAATGTGGTATGTCTTATTTCAAACAAAAATTCTACGAGCTCACGGAGTCCATTATTGATCCAACTGTCAAAGTGTCACCTGGTGCCAGCACAAACTGATGCTCAGGGAGGAAGTTGTTTCCGTCTGTACCGTTGGATGCTGACTCGGCTGCGGAATCGCATTGGATCAGCATAACGGATGGTTCATAGGAAATTTTACTTTAGTTTTAACCTAAAAACAGTAACCTTCTGTTCAGGACAGAGCAGGTAGCCCGCACAAGAACCGCAGTGTGTAAAGCTGCATGGCTCATCAAAAGTAAAATGCGCGACGCCAGTAAATATGCGTGTACTTACCGTGGACTCCTTTTCTTGTGAAAACGTGCATTAGTAGCTACATTTGTCCGACATATTCACAATAACCAATTATATAAACTGTAACTGCAGATTAACACTACTTAACTACACTTAGCTTGCAGCTTCCCTCCTAGCTCACGCGCATCCAGGCAGCAAGTGTGTGAAGTCAAATAAAGCCGAAGCAGCAAAGCCTCCTCTGGTTGGCTGCAGATGCAGAAGTAGTATGAGAAGCCAATAGGAGTGGGCGACCGTGCAGCGTAGGCAATGGCTGGTCCACCAATTGCGTGCGTGAAAACCTAGCACCAAATTTGTATTTTTGTACACGAGCTGTTTTTTTTCCCTCCTGGGTAAGAGCATAGCTAAACTTAACTTAAATTTAAAATGTATCGCACTTTCAGAGTATTTATATTATTATTAGTTGTAGCAATCACACAATTTTATGTTCAAACGGTACAACGCTACACATTAAAATGTATTTTTGGCTAGCTTCTTCACGTTTTAAAAGTAGTTAGCTTCTTTTGCTAGCCACAACGTTAACGCTAGCTCTGTGACTTGACAGGACAACTTAAATTTAGCGTTTATAAACTACCCTTATACCTTACAAACCTACGCTAGTAACCGTAACATTGTTTAAATTGCCCAGTTATATAACTTCCGTTTCATCGGGATTGAAGTAGCTCAACGTTGTCAAAACACATATTTTTGTCGAACATGACTTTAACGTTAACATAAATCAGGCTAACTCCACCCTTCAATAACGTTAAGTTACCCCTCTTACTGTCAGGTCTGGTAAAGTTTACAAAGATGATGGATGCACTGTCGGTGGTCAGTCAGCTTCGGGACCTGGCCTCTGAGCCACAGAATCGAGAGGTGATAGTCCAGGACCAGGGCTGCCTCCCCGGGCTGGTTCTCTTCCTGGATCACCAGAACCCAGAAGTGCTGCTTGCAACTCTTCAGGTGATGTGCTGTAACGTTACGTTACAACTGCCAATTATTTCCCCTTTTGAAGTAGTTTTTATAATATTTAATGTGATAGACAATTAAGACAATGTGCTGCTATGATATGAAAATCAACTTGCAGAGATTTCACAGGATGTTGTGATAGATTAACCATCACAGGAAACATTTAGTTGTCTTTATTTTATGACAGTTTTTGTCAAATATTGTGGCATGGTAATGTTCATGAAGGCTTGGATTATTTTGTTTTATGTAAATTTATATCAAAGTTCTTGCTGTAATGCTGTAACATCTGTAATTTGAGAGTCTTCTGCTGAACAGCTATTGCGTATCTTTTGGGTTGTTTCTGGACAAAATTCAGCTCATGACTGCATTAATGTTGATCTCAGATAAGCTTTCTTGAAAAATACTCTTTTTCCACTAACCCCTCTTCTGTCTTTTTTTGTCCTCAGACCCTCCGCTACTTGGCCGAGTTGTCCCCCAACATCCCCACCATGAAGAATGAACTGGGTATGATGGTGAGCTTGGAGAATCTAATTGGGAGGTGAGGGGATGTTTATTTTACACTATCTTGGTGACTTGCATGTTAATGTGCACTCCCTCATGTTTTCCTGAACTGTCTCTAGAGGGTTTTTTTGGCATGTTTATGTGGTTCTCCTTAAAAATGTCTACTGCATTAATTCCATTTGTTTTGTTTTTTGTATGTATTCACCATTTCATGTTAGAGCACAGATACATTAGTAGTGGGTGGAAAAACCTAGTTGTAAGTTTAAGTCATGTAAAAGGGGTTTAGGTGTATCAGACTGAATAGCCTTTTCTTTTTATATTCGAATCTCTGAACAACTCAAAGATGTGTGTGGCGATTTAGAGGTCTGAAACCATTAAATTACATTCAATATTTCTCCATATAGGGAGGACATGTCTGTTGACATCACAGCCTTGGCCCAGGAGGTGTTTGACATTCTGAGTGCACCTGCTAATCCTGTGCAACGCATACCTGAGAGGGAGAAGAGAAAGAAATCCCAGTTCTTTATCAACTCTTCCAACAAGAAGGCCAAGTCTGTCACTCTGCACATCCAGGGGCTGGACAGCACTGTAAGTATCATCTATGCATGACAGATTGTTATTATTGCCAACAAGTTAACTAATACAGTCTCTCCCTCTGTTATCAAGGTCCAGCGAGGCTTGTGTGAGGAGGCTCTTCTGAAGGTCAGAGGAGTGATCAGCTTCACCTTCCAGATGGCTTCCAAGAGATGCACCGTCCGCATCCGTTCAGACCTGTCTACTGAGGTAACGCACAAACAACATCATCAGTGTCTGCTTTGGAAGCAACTGGCCTGTTAAAATATTAGTTTATATCCCAACAGAGTTACATTCAACATTTGTATTATTGCATTGTCAAAGCCACTGATATATGCGTGGTTGATGTTTATTAATTCTCACCTCCTTCCCTGATGTTTAATTTGCAGAGTCTGGCATCAGCCATCGCTGCCACTAAGGTGTTGTCAGCCCAACAGGTGGTGAAGAATGAGGCAGGAGAAGAGGTGAGTAGCAGTCATAAGGCACACATTTTGACTGTGTTGAAGTCTTGACAGTAGATGGGAGAACAAACCAGTGGGTGTGAGTTCACACCGAACTTCTAACTTCTCTCAAACCGTTTTCTTCAGGTTTTTATCCCTCTGAACCCATCTGGAGTGAAGGTGCAGCAAAACTCGGCTCTTCCAGACTACCTCCCAGAGGAGGAGGAGGAGGAGAGCCCAGAGAGGGAAGTCGACCGAGCAATTTCCCGCACCGCAGCTAAGGAAGATTCTAGTGGAAGCTGGCTCAACACTGCCGCCAGTTTCCTCACCAAAACATTCTACTGGTGAAATTGGCGCAGTTTGATTCCCTGAGATCCAGTGATGCATAGTTGTGCTTAAAGACTTTTCCCTACTGGAGGGGACATTATTGGATGTTAGCACAACTCAGGCCAACATCCTGACTTTGTGTGCATGGTCTGACCTTCACCAACTTGCCATCAATTCTTATGAAAAACTACAAGTTATCAACATGTGCAAAAGCACATCTCGTTTTACCTCTATTCTGCTCACTTAGTTGAATGGAGGCACACACACTGGAAAAATATCTTTCGTCTCTGGACTTTCATGATGCTGTTTTCTATCCAGTATTCTGATTAAATGTAAATATTTTCTGTTATTCTTTCCAAACTGTCTATTTTCTCTCTACATGTGAAAAAAAAAACTGTTCTATACAGTTGGAAAAGTATTTTTCTGTGTATGTTTGTTGATGGTTGTATCGATTCATGCTAAAATAAATCTACAAACTATTACATGTTTTCAGTGTGCACTGAATTTTTTGGACAAGATACACGTGGGCAAGATACCAATACCACATCAGTAAATAAGTAATCAATTCAAAAAGTTTTATTTACTTGCCAAACAGTACGGCTGCAACATTTGTACAATTATTTCAGTTTTAAAGTGGTTCAGAGATCTCATCCCACAGCCCCTCTTCTGCAGTAAAGGGCCCGTCACTTTTCAAAGCCTTGTGGTCAGTTTTAGTAAAATATATCAACTTTTAAACATAATTTATAGGATATCCATGTATAGTGTAATTTACATGTAATTTTGCTTCTCTTAAAGCAATTTATTTGCAAGCTAAGTCAAGTTACCATGTTGATAACAGCATGCTATGTACTACTGGCCAAGACCAGCACTACACAACCAAGACATGGGTCATTCCTTCCATTTTGGAGGTACTGCAAGATTTGAACAAAGAGGAAGTGCAGAGTAAAGTCCAGCATTTTACTTGAATCCCTCTTTTCTTTCTGTAGTGAAAGGTGGTATGAAGGAAGGAATTGTTTGACATAACACTTCATCATAATCTTTCATACTTTTAACATAAATCAAGAAAAAGAAGCCACTGGAGACTTTGGGCATGTGGTCAGAATGCCAAAGCTCATGCTGGGAATGCATATCTTCATTTCAGCGAGAATGAGGGCAGACAAGTCACCTCATTCTTTCTACGATGCGGTAAGGCAAAGGAACATCAAAATTAGCAGCATTTCTTCTTAAATCCTTCATCAAAAAGATCAGATCATTTCAGAATTAACATCACCAGCAAATTAGTTTCATCCATTTTATACTCGCCTGGCCAAAACAAAAGTGAACCTCCAACGCAAGGTGGCTAAGCTACAGTAGAGTCCTCCGACACTGCTCACTGGCTGAGTTAGACAGTGTGACAGGACGTAGGATGCAGCACTGATGGGGTGAATGTAAAGGGTAAAACAAATGAAAGGAAAGGGAGGGACTTTATGCCAAAGCAGATTTGTTTTTTCTTAATTTGAACAGAAAGCGAAGACAGGATGAGGACAAAATAAAGAATCACATTTTATCTGTACAGCAATTAAATAAAACTAAACAAAAAAATCAGTAGTTTATACCCTAATTCTCAGTTATCTGAGAGAACAGTATTTTGTTTTTCTCATTATTTAACTTAAACTCCATGATGCTCCAACGCCCCTGCCTCACCCCAATAATAACCTCTAGTCTTAAACACAGTAGACACAGCAAAATATATTACATTACATGACACTTTACTGTAGTCTTCATACAACTTCATGCACTGATATCATTCCTGTATCCCACCTCTTCTGTAACATTTCCATAGAAATGTTGAAACATGACAATTATGAGGTTCCAGTTAAAGAGAGCAAACGCGTTAATGAAACCTTGTAATTCGGAGCCTGTTTTGCGAGTTCCAGTTATAACGTCACACGCTTACAGTGTGTTCTACAGCAACAACAAAAAACCTCTTCAAGTATCATTGCTGAAGACTTTACAGCTGATCTTGGTTTACATTATTATTAGTGTCACTCACACACACACACACACACACACACACCGAGTCACAAGATGGAATAGGCGTTCAATGCCTTCCTGTGATTTCAGGACATTCACTTCAGAATGAGGGGTATTTGGGGCTGTACACAGAACATTATGACTGAGTCTAATCACGGTCAGAGACAGAGAGACTATCTGCTCCCCAGAGAGTTTGTTGAGGGACACATAACTTCTCTCTGGAGATGCTTTAGGGGAGATCTTTGGAAACACCATCTTTGGGAAATGGCTGCAATGCTCTTCTGTCGTGGGAGGGTGAGAAAGTAAACCCTAAGGAAGGGTCTGGCTGTGATGCTACGAGTCCTTCCTTGAGTCAGTCCAACTGCTCTACGTTACCTCTCTCTGACCGTCTCACTTCCTGTCTCTCTGGGTGTGGAATCATCTCAGTCTAACAGGGCATCAGGCAACATCTAAAAGCCAAGTACAACAAAGAAAGAAAAAAGCGTCAGTCGCTATGAAAGCTAAGGTAAACTAAAAACCCACCTCTTTGAAAAGAAAGCCTCTACTTTATAAATAAGACGTTCCTTAGCTTGTCCTTGTGCTAACCACCAGCTGGGATAAATAGTACATGTGCTGCTGTATGGTGGGTCACTAATGTAGACTGAAGACTAACAAAGACTTTGCTCTGTATTTTCTACAGTGAGGAAAGTGTTCTAGTACTTCTGAAAATCTGTATGCGCTAAAGCTAGTTAGTCCAGCACATTAATGTTACATACCCAGTAGCACCTCTTGTACCAATTACTTAATTAACTGGGATGATTTGATTACTGCCAAATGTCTGTTTTCACCTGGTCTGATATTGTTGTCTTAATATTGAACACTGAGTAGTATTTTAAGATGTTCTGGATAGGAGCATCTGCCAAATGTCATAAATGTAAATTTAAATGTAAATGAGGCCAACTGCCCATTTCAGCTGACAAGAGTGTGCGAAGCGAAAAGGAAAGGATGGATAAAAAGCAGGAGACACAGCGATTAAATAACAGTAAGGCCACACTCTTGCCTCTGGATTATGCGTGATAAAAGTACAGACCGGGATAGAGAACAGATTGTACAATGACACACCTCCCCTTCATCTTAACAGGACAGATCTGTTCTCACCATTGCCAGTCATAATAAGAGGCCACATGTCTGTTGCTTCCAACTCTGTCATCACTTACTGATTTCTTCAATATACACAATCGGTTAAAGAGGTATTCCACCAGTTTAATGTTGCACTTGCATAGCGATGGTCAAAATCAAAGCAGCAGAGGCCGAGATATCCTAATTTTTAGTCACTAGTATGGGTCAAACTCTTTGGAATCACTGGATCCTTCATTTCCCATAATGCAACTCTGTGTGTCGTGGACCCTCCCTGCCTGGTAAATGCCCATGTCTTTCAAACTCCATGAGACATGTTTGTAATGCAATTTGAAGTGTCAAGCTCAGTCTGAGAAAATGAAAATAACCCTGCTGATGTCCAGGTGATGGCATCATGAGAGTTATTTTCACACACTTTGGAAAGCTCCCTGGAGAGCCACAGGAGATTAAATACAACGGATTTCACAGGATCAGTAATAGCTTAGCAATTTCCTCTAGTGCTATGTAGCCGAGGGACTATAGATGTAAATTAGCATTCTTGCCAACTCTGGCATGTTTACATCTTGTATATTTATACTGATGTTCATTAATGTACTCTGTCCCTATCAAATAAATAAATAAAATATATAGAGAATAAAGTGATGATGATGACAAATGAAAGAAGCAGGGGCAAAGCAGAAAGGGGATGCTTATTGACCTGGTCCCTGCTGGGCTGATATATCCTCCATTCCGCTTAGAGACTTTAGGAGACCGTTGTCCCTGAAGGCTATTACAGGAACTCTCTCCTCCTCCTGCTGCTGCTGCTGCTGCTCCTGTCCCTCAGGGGGAGACAACCTGGAATTTGAAGGCAGTACAATCACCTCTTCAAACTCCCCGTTCTCCCTGCAAAAACAGAGGATGGAAAGGAGCCATGTTTAAATGTTACCCTGATTAGTCATGGATAACATCGATGTGACAGTTGACATGACATTTACCTCTGGTCAGCATGGCTCAGTGCAGTGGTGTTGGGGCTTGGGTTGGGGTCAGGTTGGCGACTGTTGCCGTTGCTTTTATGTGTCGGTGACCCAGTCGCTGCATTTGGACTGGGAGCGGCAGTCACTGATGATGAGAGAAAACCAACACAGCAGTCAGAAACAGCATCATGGGAACAACTGCAGTAAATATATTCTAAGGTACAACGGGATAGCTAAAGTTATATTCCTGTAAAAGTGACTATTCATTTTTCAAAATAAAAGAATGTACACAAGTTTGATTATAGAAAAAGGTAATGAAGTTACCTGTATTGTCTCCGTTCCTGTTTGGAACAACTTTCTAGAGATGGGAAAGAATAAGAGGAGAATGAAGAGTCAGGAACAACATAGATTCTTCATTGTTACTTGTTAGATTTGTACCACATTCCTTTTAGCCTTTACCTTCTCTGCTGTGTCTGAACGTCTTGTTCTCTTCATGATCTCCTCCAGACGCTGGTGAAAATAAAGGAGCTTTTACACGCACTGTGCATGAGGAATATTAGGAAATATTACGTGTGTGAGAACATGCGTCACCTTTTTTCTCTCTAGGCGTTCAGCCTCCTCTTTCTGGAAGTGTTTCTCTCTCTCCTGCCGCAGTCGCTCTGCCTCCTCTCTCTGTCGAGACTCTTCCTCCTCTTTCTAACACACACACACACAGAGTTTTATTTCATTGTGAGATCAACAGACTGCTTGGTGGGTCTGAAGTGTAGTCTTTCATAAGTTCATAACTTTTTCTGACCTGTTTCTGGAGTCTCTCTGCCTCTTCTCTCTCTTTCTGAAGTCTCTCTTCCTCCTCCTCTCTCTCCTCCTCCTCCTTCCTTCTCCTCTCCTCCGCCTGATGCTGAGCCTCCTCCTCTCTCTTTGCTCGCTCCTCTGCCTTACGACGAGCCATCTCCTCCTTCGCTAACCTGTACAGACACACAAATGAATGACAGTCAAGGATGCAGATAAACACACCTTTAGCATCATCCATCTTGCACTCTCTCCAGATCACACAGATATTACATAGAGCCCAGCGTACCTCGCCTGCTCCTCCTGTTGCTTGCGCTCCTCTTCCTCTCTCTCCCTCTGCTCGCGGGCCAGCCGACGATTCTCAGCTAGGATACGACTCGCCTCCTCTGGATCTGTGGTGCCTGCTGAAGGCTTGTGGGCTTGAGGACTGCTTACACTCTCTAGAAGGCATCATGAATGAAATTGTGACCAGTGTATCTTGTAAACTGACTAATAAAAAAAAAACAATCTAGGCTGCATGATAATGTGGGTGAGAAAAGTGTTTGGGAGTGGTAACTGACCGCTGGCTGCTGCTGGTGGTGTCTGCTCACTACTGGTCTTGTTCTGACCCAGTGGCTGAGGTCGAGGCTGAGGAGGACTGAGGACCTGCTCTTCTTCCTCCTCTCCTTGGAATGTGGTGGGTTGGGGGCTCTCGGGTGTGATCCTGAAAGGACGAAGGTTTCCAGGGTCCTCTGCCCCCGGAGACTTAAGCAGCTTGGGGGTCGGGGGGCGCCCTGCTGACTTTTGAGGAGGTCTGTGCGCAGGAAGAAAAGCAGAATTTGGCTACAAAGTGATTCTACTAGTTTACTGATACTTACCAGTCATCTTACCTTCATTCAAAGGTTTTAAAACAAGCATGAAAAAACATAACAGCCGTCACAGTAATACTCGCCCAAAACCTTACAAACTGTTACACCCTCTTCCTGCTCCCAATAATCCATAACTCCAATCTGTCACCAATCTGCTCTCAGATATCATGGGAGTGTTCTCCTACCTGCCAGGAGAGGGTGCTGTGACTCTGCTGTTCTTCTTGCCTGGAGAAGAAGAACGCTTTTTGGGAGGCAAAGTCAGAATGGGAGCCAGTGGGAGTGACAGGTTGCTCCATGACTTCCTGACATTGTCACGGTCCTTCTGCTATTGGTGCAGGAGATGGAGGGAAACAAAAAGATAGAAACATATTCAAAATGGGCAGGAATATTTTCCCCACCTAAACAGGACCCAGGTGAGCCAGCAGCATAATATCTCATAAATAATAATATAATTCACAAAAATGTCCTTAGCAACACACAAAGTAATCAGTAATCAGGTGGTACAGAAGGTTCCCAGACCCAGGTACCCTACTGACAGCAGCAGGAGATGATCAGTAACAGGATTAGACTCAGACAGCCTTCCTTTGGCCGCGCATAACCTCTGGCACTGAGCCACAAGGCATTTATCATCTCCTGTTTGTAGAGGAGGCAGAAATATTGTAAATTAGGGTAGTTTGATATGCAGGGCACCAAACTCTCACTCACATAACTGAGCTACAGTACACTGTATCTAGACGTTATGGCACATAAGTGGTATAACAGGTATGCTGGATTGGGTCTAGAATGTGCATGTGATTGTAGTCTATGCATGTGTCTCTGGGTCACTGTGTGGAAGTACAGAAGATGTCCTCCCTCTAAGACCTTAATGGCATAAGCTGTGACACTGCAGCCGACAGATAGACCGTGGGTACAGCAGTGTGTGTGTGTGTGTGTGTGTGTGTGTGTGTGTGTGTGTGTGTGTGAGAGACAGAAAGAGAGAGAGAGGGGAGCAGAGCTTCATACATAATCTGATATATTGTGTCTGACTGATCTGGGACATCATTAATATGAAAAAGATGAAATAGATGAAGAGGAGCAAAAAGCAGGGAATCACTTATGTGCGTGAGCATAGTAACAAACCCAAAAATTGATGCACCACCATTGTGCATTCACAGACACAGTAAATCTGTCAACTTCAAGATGAGAAATCTTAATAAATAGTCAAGCAGATTATTACCTAGCATTTGTCACATCTTACATTTCTGACAGTATTGCAGTTGTCTTACACATATATTCAGTCAAACACAGGTGCAGGTTGATGACATGACCCACCGGTGTGGTGCCGGTGGTCCTCCTGCGGGCAGTCTTGGAGGAAGACGAGGCCGTCTCCTTGCTGAGGCTCCTCTCATGGCTGCGGCAGTGAGGAAGCGGCTGAGCCTGCAGGTCCTTGAAGGACATGGAGCCCATGGGGTGGCAGGACACTGAGCGAGGACACACAGGCATGGCTATGGTGATGTACGAGGTGGGAGTTCGGAGGGTTTTGAGGAAGGTATGGATCAGGGCAATGTGAGGATTTATGGAACATCAGCAAGGGTTTGGATAAAGAGGAGCACGGAGTCAGAGATCAGGAAGGAGAGAAAGGAATGAGAAGGATGTCAGATGAATTAATAGACAGAAGCCGTGAGTTTGGGAAGACCAGCGGAGGAGTGAGGAATGGAAAGATGATGTTTGGTGGAAACAGAGAAGAAGAGAAAGAAGGCATTAGTGCTACTGATTGGAAGCACAACTACTAATATATAGCAACCATCACTGGGGAATTATACCTTAAAGAAATTAATGTTATGCCTTTAAGAGAAGGATTTAGTAGGGCTGATTGGCCAGGTTAGAGACTGAGGGAAAGAAAAAAAAACGTGACATTTAAAACCACAACGCAATATGGAAAATTTTCCATTCACTTTGTGCTATTACACTTTAAGGCATCTAGACAGGAATGGTTTGGCAAACCAATCCCTGCTCTAAAAAGTCCCAGTGTTGGAAGCATCTCTACTTTGTAAGACTTTATCATTCAATCACAATGAACTACTAGTTATGGATGCATTAGTCCCGACACCACATAGAGGAAGTGAGCATGCATCTTCACACACTGTAGACAATGTTGAATGTTAAAGTGTGCAGAGTAGAGGAAAAAACGAGAAAAAAAAAAGAGTGTTGTGTGCGAGTGAGTTTTTGTGTATGTGAGCATAAGACATTGTGATTATTCAAAAACCACAAGAAAGAGAAAAACAAAACTTCCTCTAAGCAATGGAGACAGGCAGAAATACACCAGAGTTGCTGGGCAACAACAAGATGTTGTAAAATGTCAGAAGAAGTTTGGGCATTTCAGGCTGTCAAAAGAAGTGACTTCTTTAATATGTTATATTTCTAATCATTTACATTATTTAAGTCATATTTCAGCATAAAACAAACAAACAAAAAAAACCCCATTAGATTTGGTTTATGTGTGTGATGTAAAGTCACTGTTGCCGTGGTAACAACAGAGGGAGACGGAATGATATCAATCGGGGAATACTTCCTGAACAGCTTACTTGTTTAGACGTGTGTGTGTGTATGTGTGTGTGTGTGTGTGTGTGTGTGTGAGCTTTGAGTGCCTGATACAGGCTGGTGAAGGAAGTTTCAGACGGTGTAATGCTTTAAGTCTGGCCAAATCTGATTAACATCCAAAAATGTTCTGGTCAAGAGACCAAAATATAAAACAGCATACTTTTAGCACTATGAGCTGTAATTCTGTGTTTTGTGTGCACTCGTAAACATCCTCTTTTTCACTTACTCCTGACCATAAGAGCCAGGAGAGGGCTTTCATGTGGGATTTGTGTATAGTACCTGTTTGCTCTCCAGACAGACTCATGGCACTGCGGCTACGAGCCAGGTAGGAGTGTGTTGGCTGCTGCAGGCGGTTCACCACATTGCTCTCCCATGGTGTCAATGGAAGACGGCGCAGGCCTGAACACACACACGTAACATTTGAGGTTTGGTAACAACTTAAAACATTAACCGCCCACTGATTAGCCTAAGCAGTCAATCAAAGCAGATTATAAATGATGCATAATTATTGTATTTGCTACCCATTCCTTCCCTTGCACTGCACAGCCGTGTAGGCGACACTGAAGTGGTAACCATGCACAGGCTGCTATGTTACACCTACACCTGCATGCACCAGTTTGTTAATTATGAGAGGAAGCAAACAGCCTGGAGTCAAGCACAAACCAAGAGCAAACACAGGGAGGAGAGCATTCAGATAAACAGAGCAGAACAAAGGACATAATTGCAACTGCATTTTAAGAAAGTTGTTTTTACTTCAGCTTGCTTCAAGAAATCTATGAATGAATCTGACAAATGTAGTGCTGAAAGTAATTTATGCAATGGTCCTAGGTAGAAATGTTGGCATATTGTACATAACGTGTATCTTTCTTATTGACCAGAGGTGGACAATGCACCAGTTAATTAGTCCTCATTATACTCATGAGACTCAAGAGACAAAGGACAGATCAGGCAAAACATGCAGCACTGCTCGTTCTGATAATGAAGCGTGAGTACAAGGTCGCAGGTTTCAGAGTGAGGGGCAAAGATACAACTGGGCTGGAAACTGCACAAAGGAGTCTCTACTCTACGGCACTTATAGCAGTGAATGGTTTCCGAGTTCGAGTTACACTCAGTAAATGTGTGATGTTTCCCACAGTGTCCGTTTTGAGTGTACAAACTTGGCACATAATTACTTTTTTATGTCTGCAATTATGTGTCCGTCCAATTGTTGAAATGTGGGTGTCGTTCTTTTTACAGCTGGGATAAAAACGGCATACAGTGTTCCCACAAAAACAAAAAGATTATCCTAGAGAGGATTAGATAGAGAAAGGGGTCACGCTAGAGGGGGGAAAAAATCTTGATCCCTCTGATGAAACACACGGAAGGGTAAACATGCACATATACAGTATAGTACATGCCATTAGCCGAGTGTGGACACTGGACTTGATTATCATATTGTAAATATATTGCAAATCACAACATCATTCTGTATAGCAGGACTTCTCTGTTCTTCCTCTATTAAAAGGACTATCAATGCTTTTCAATTTAAGTGAGGGTGATCACAATTTCTTTCCATTTTGGAATTCCTCAACAGTTTCCAGCCCATGATGTTCTTGCTTAGCAACATAGTGTGCAACATATAACATGAGGCACCAAACTGCAAATAATTCCCAGAAAACACCTGTGTTTTTGTGCTGGGTGGTCTTTCCCTGGTGTAGGCGGAGTTTGGACTGAGCTTTGTTAATGACAGGAGAGGAGGCTGTTCTCATCTGTAAGCCTGTCAGCAACATATGAACATCAAACAATGCATGATCTAATTGTTAAATTAGAACTTTAAAAATATATACTTTAGAAGAATAGTTTGACATTCTGAGATTTATGCTAATTCGCTTTCTTGCCGAGAATTTAGATCAATACCACTCCCATATCTGTCCGTTGAATATGAAGATACAGCAAGCAGCCTGTTAGCTTAGCTTAGCATAAAGACTGAAAAAAAAGGGGGGGGGGGACAGCCGGCCTGGTTCTTCTAAATTAACCTACCAGCACCCACGCCCTAATTGCAACATTATATCTTGTTTTGTTTTTATCTGTTCAAACCCTTAAGTGTAAAAACGACAGGTAGTAGTTTTAGGGGGACCATTTCTTGTCTGGACGCAGTGTTTTCGTGGAGTCTCCGCTGCCTGGCAAACTCACGGTGACAAGACTCTCATAAAACCACTTGTCATTGATACACATATAACAACATATAACGTGTTAATTAGGGAGCTTCAGAGTTGCTGGTAGGCTGCCTTTGTTACAGTCGCTATTTCCCCGTTTCCAGTGTTTATGCTAAGTTTAGCTAAGCTAACTGTCTGCAGCTTTATATTTGCCACATAGATATTTGATTGGTACCGATCTTTTCATCCAGTTCTCTGCAAGAACGTAAATAAGTATTTCCCACAACTATTCTTTTATAATTCAGTTTTTTGTCCATATCAATGTCATTGTACCCGCAAATCTGATTTATTAAATAAAAGAAAACAATGAGCGCTTAGACTGTCAAGAGTCTAGCACACAACAAACACAAATGACATAAGATGCAGCCAAAGGCAGACCATCACAAGTGGATACTGTAATGAATAATATTGGTGTTTGTGTGTAATGTTCATTTTAATTACCTCTGTCTGGTGAGTGTAGGAGTGTGGCAGAGGAGTAGGAGAGGCGCTTGGTAATAACAGGGTCTGTGTGTTTGGATAAATTCATGGTGGACACTGACCGCCTGTCAGCATCTAGAAACAAAGAAGAAACATGATAAAAGCAAATGAATTACATATCGCATAGGTGGACTGAGAATGGGGGGAAGAAAGAGAGAGCTGGTGCAAGCAATCTCTCTTTGAAGGGTTACTCTAGTCTATTTTGGTTAAACCAGCATGGAAAAACTACCAACATGTTGCTAAGAGTGAAAAATATTAGAGAATGAATTAGTGCTAAATGGGTCCTATCTATATCTTATCATCTAATCTAAAAATGAAGCTAAAATGGTTTGAATGAATGATCCTGTGTCTGGGGATATACATGACAAACTGGATTGCTACATGCAAATAAAACAACAAACACTAATCATGCCGTTCACATTGGCCTACATTTACACTAATGCCAGTGAGCTAAAACTGTGCTGTACAGTTACAGTGCTAGAGCCAGCGGTCTAACACTGGCTGGCTAACTGACACAGTGCTATAATATTCACATTGGGAGGTCATTCCGTATCTGTGGTAGAGACTGAAAGCACTCTGCATGTGCTCCAGTCCAGCAAGGTCGAGTGGATAGAGGAAAGCCGACTCGACAAAACCTGGACCAGGAGGGGAAAGGACAATGGCAGAGAAACAAAGGGCAGAGAGGAGACAGGGGGAGATCCGAGAGAGAGAGGGTAAGAGAGAGAGAAAGTGAGAGAGAGAGGGAGAGGCAAAGCAGGATGTGAGTAAGCAGTAACAACAGAGGGCAGGGGATCTGAAAAGTTCAAATACAAACATGGCAGAACAATACTGACACGCAGAGGCAGGCAGACATATTTACACAAGAGACACACTGTCACACATTAGGGAGATGAGATATCAAAAAGTATTCAATAAGCCTGAAAGCACTGGTATTTTCAGGAGGTAAAGTGGCTCAACAATACTTTTTATTCTCAAAACAACTGGGAGTCTGTAATGACTGTGGGAGAGAGTTGTGAGTTTCTGCAGGTGCTGTGTGTAGGTGTGTGTAGGTATGTGACGTGTCAAAGTACCGGCTGGTGTGCTGGGAGTGTTTGTGTGCAGTGTCCCTCCCCAAGACCACCGGTTGGGCTTCTGTTTGGTTCTCTGGCTCCTCTCCAACGTTCGACGTATCACCGCCTCATGACGGGCCTTCAGTCACAAAAACAACAATGACAACATGGTCAAAGAATAACACCCCAACATCCAAATACTGGTGTATGGACTGGAACAATATTTTGCTCTGAATGGACACTTGCGGTGTGTTAGGTGTAGTCAACGGCCATGAAGTGTGTTTTGTGCACACCAGTTATAAAAGTACCCAGCAGATAAAATCTAAATTGTGATTATGCAACATGCTGAAAATGAAAGCAAAACCACTCACTTTATCTCAAACTTGTCCTGAGAATTTGTGGCACCCAGGAAGCGAAGACATTTTTCTAGGCTGTTGCAATGCCAAAAATCATTGCAGTCCACTGGTACTTTACCTTCCTAAAATATTCCCAGAATGCACGATAAAATATTCCCAGAATGCATGGTAAAAACTAGTCTGGTGGCCTAGTGGTTAGGCTAGGCCACGGGAACTAAACCTTTTTAAGTTTTTTTTCAACCCTCTGGGAAGATATGATGTTGTTGCAAAGTCATCGACATGTGCAGCTTCAAAATCATGTTGTGGATCTCTGACTCAGTGTCCCAATGTGTAATAACTTAATAAGAGCCTGAACTCACTATAAAGTGATTCACAAACTACGGAACAGGAAACCTGCAACTCCTTTAATAGGACATTACACATAGTCTGAGGTTTTTTCAGCCATTAATGTCTAACAACTCTAAACAATTGGTGGTGAATTTTGAGGATACATTTTCCATCAAAGAAGCAGCATTGAGACTTAATAAGAAGCACTGTATGTTTTGGGGTGTGTTTGATTGACTAACAGAGGCCTCAGCCTATCAAATTAACTTATGGTGAATAATAAGTAAGTGCAGATAGGATTTGGCAATTAAGTTCAAACTCCACCTGACTAAAGAGGGAAGGGACATAGAGCATGTAAATGGTTCACTAAATACAACAGATATTTCTTAGCCTGTTCATGGGGATGTGAACTATGTTGCCCTCAGATCTTGTAGTGAAGGTGTGCACGCATGTGTGCTTGTGAAAAGACTATAATGCACAGGTGTGCACAGGGCCATGTGGGTCAGACCTTGTCTTCCTCCAGTTTCTGCCGTCGTTTCTCCTCCACGGCAGCCCGTCTCTTGTCCTCCTTTATCCTCTGCTCCTCTAGCCTTCTCCTCCGCTCCTCCAGGTGCTTCTCATAGTGCTGCCTGGCTCGCTCCTCACGCGCCTGCCACTGGGCCTCTTTGACAGCTGAGGTATGGTGCACGCACATACACACACAGTTAATAATGACTTGATGCACATGCACAAGGGTTTTCGCATGTGCTCGCATGCTAAAAAATAAAAATAAATACAAGTGTACATAATCATTTGCACAAACACATGCCACATGGACACACACAGGCTTATAGCAGCAGTGTGATGGGTCAGCTGTAGATCATGTGACTAGGCTTTAGCCCTCAACACAAAGCAAATCCCTCAGCCGGGGCCAGAAGCATGACCACTGTACAATACTATGAACCCAAACTCACTTCAGCAATGAAAACATACAAACACAGGCCACGACTCCCTAAAACCCATCTGTTGTGGTATGTCACCCACACACACTCCTACAAAAACACATTCAAAACACTAGCCTCCCTAAACCCTGTCCCATGACCTGACCCGTTATGCAACATGGGCTTTGGCATAGACTTTATGTAACAACCAGAGAAATAGGCACTTCACAACAGCTACCAACCAAGTTCAGTCATGATGTTTTGCGGGATAGACAAAAAAGAAAGTGAGGGATGTATTTAAAGCCTTCTACACACCAACACAGTCTACTCTCTGTCATACACACACACACAGTTAAAGAATACACACCATTCTGTTTTTCACGCTCCCACCGGCGCTCACGGGCTAACCTCTGTTTCTCTTCAATCTTGTTGAAGAGCAACGAGTCTGCAACACAAACAAGTGTTAAACAGCAGAGTAAACTACTCTACAACTGGGTTGAAAGGGTTAACATTAGAGAAATATTTCCCTGTATGTCAGAGTGGGACTTACCTGTTTTGGTGGCAGCATTGTTACCGGGGCTGTTGCTGGTGGTCGTGCGAGTTGGGGTGGGGGTGGGGGTAGGGGTCAGGGTGGGACTGTAGGTCTGCCCGGAGCCCGAGGAGCCGGGGCGGGTGGCTGAAGACGCTCTACCATCCTCCGATTTATACTGGGAGGAAGACGCTGCAAAGACAGATAAACCAGACAAGTGTCAGTAACCGGGGAAACAAGACACAGAAAGAGAGGCCGAGAGATACACAGAGAGGATTATACATCACTGACAAAGTTTTAATGACTTTGAATTCAAAAGAATCTGCATAATCATCTAAAGCTTTAATAAAGGTTTTACACCTGAGTAAAACTCATCGATTCAGCAGGGTCTTCATAGTATCTATCCTCCATGAGGGGCTACAGTTTCCCCACAAAACACTGTGACAAATAAATCAGCAAAATAGAACCACAACATTAAAGTCAATGGTGTACTGAAGTCACTTATGTAACAACATGATAGACTACCAAAATACACTACATAGTTAGTACCTCCAGTTAATGCATAATTTCGATTATGTAGATAGTATTTCTTCAGTATTATTCACCTCCGTTACTCCAATACAGCATACTCAGATAACTCTTTGTTGCTAGCAACTGATTTGTACAAATAAGTGCGATATGAATATGACAGCAATGGCTAATTAGCTCAGGTAAATTAGGCATGTTGCCACTGTGTTACTGGTGTCCTCTCACCTCTGGCACTAAAATTATACTTTTATTGGAAGAATCATTTATTCGGTACCAACATCTTGTTTTGCACACACATAAAATAAAAAAAACCCATTTACAATATGTGTTGTAAGAGGACATAAGAGGTTAAGATAGATAGTTTGTGAGGTGCCAGGAGTAATTTAAGTATTAAAAGGGTAATTAGGGTATGACACATTGTAATGTCAGGTGTAAACATAGAATGGCTGTGTGCGTGATGTATACAAGCGAGAAACACAGTATGCAAGTAAGAGAGAAATTGAACAAGGCAAGTTATGTGAACGAAAAAAAATTGATTAAGAAGGGGGTGGCCAAACAAATGTAAAGTAAACCACCTTCAACCTTACAGTCTGCATGCGCCGTCTCTACTGTATTCTCAGTCTCTGTTTTGGCAACATTTAGGGCTTCTGCAGTATAGCCTGACAGGAAACAATATGGGGTAAAACAACACTGTGTTCCTTGTATTCTCATATGTTCCCAGTGTGTTGCAGTGTTTCCACTCAGCTGCAAGTGAGCCTATTGATTAATGGCACTATCAGGCACAGGGTGACTCAGCACTTTCAGACACAGAGCTTATGCAGAAGCAGATGAGCCTGTCCCAAATGTTCTAAAATGACAACATGCACACGCCTTTGTGCTTTGAGGTAAAATGCTTGCTTAATAAGTCAAGTATCTAAGGACAAACCGTATTAGGGTGAAAGAACTGCATACTATATGCAGAGGTACTGTGGGAGTGCAAAGTAAGTGTTTGAGTGTGGTGAAGAGTGAGAGAGTTAAGTCTCCACAGAGACCAATCTGTCCCAGAAAGCTTGAGACTAAACCAAATCAGTCCCCCTGACCCAGACTACATGTACAAACTACAACACATGGACTCCACCTGAAATGGCACAAGCTACACACTCTATTCTACATTTTTCGACATGGTTTCTTTATCTCTTCATGTCAGTGACATGTTAGCTCAGTCGCGTAATTAATGATGCCGGTGGAAGAGAGGAGCAAAGTACAAGTTTCATATCCACAGCTACAAGTGGACTCCCCCCTTACACCTTGAGGAACAACCTCAAGTGCACTTTAAATTTAAATGCAACAATCAAAACTTCAACTGCAACCTCCCTTTTTTGCATAATTCGTTGTGTCCACTGACTTTCCCCCTCCACTGAGTTTTGTAGGATCAGACGAGCGTGGTTTTTATGCGATTAAGATAATAATGTGACAACTATGACGCTGAAGTGACAGACTAAAGTGAACTGCACTGCACTGAGCCACGTGTGTTATACTGTATACTATATCTATTAAAATGGCATGCTCTGTGTGCCATACATAAATATACTGAATTCCAGCTAATAAATAAAAAAATAAAAAAAAAAATAATTTAAAAAAAAATCAGGCCTAGATAGACCTAACATTTGTATTCCTCTTGCCAAAAAATAAAACTGTGTTTGATGAGACAGTCTTAACTCAAGGTACACTTATTAGCTTTTTCCTGGCTTTCAAATGCTTTAATGACCTTCCATCACAGCAGATGGACTTTGCACAGTTAATGAGAGTATGAGGTTGTGTGAGAAAGTCTTTTTCATTTGCTAAAGTTTTTGAGTTTACTGGACTTTGGCGCCTGTGCAAAAGGCAAAAAAACAAAACATGATTATTTATTCATTTATATATTTATATTCATTATTCTACACTTCGTGGTTTGTGATGTGGCATGTTATAAATTTAAACCGCCAATTCTGTCTCCATCCTAACACACAGAGATGTTTTACAGTAATTCACAAAGAAGATGCTGGACAAAGACATGATGTCATATCTGCAGAGGTATTGCATTTCACAGTGTATGTGACATCCACAGAGGTGTGTACACAAATATTAAAAAGGTCTACCCTGCCTCAGGTGCACCGGCCTTGGAACTGGTTTCATAATGGCTTTTGTTTTAACAGGAAAGGCTGGGCTGGGTCAGGTTACAATAATGTCTAGTCAATATATTCCTTACCCTAAAATCATTTTCCTTAAACAAAAGATTAGCGCTTTATATTGTGTATATTATGCTGTAGTCAAATACTACATAGGAAATTTGTGAATGACTTTCAGGTAAGCACCATAACAATGTAAACAGGATTGAATTATGTATGCAATACATCCAGTGGCTCTTTATCAAGTAACTTCCACAAGAGGTGATATGACCATAAATTTGCATCAAAAAAGGTACAAAGTAAGGAGCTCTTTCCATTTGTGCAAGTTCACTTCTAATGAATGGATGAGTGATGGAAGTGGACCTTCTGACAAGCTGAGTGGGCCACTACACAAAAAGCCAGTGGTGACAGGCTAAGGGCAGAATCACTTTCCTCAATTTGACAGCTTGAACTGGAACACTGGTGGGAACGCTCTGAACCACACAAATAAGAAGCAATTCCCTTTGAAAAGTCTGGCACAGAAACACAAAGACACAGAGGAGAACGAGAGGGACGGAGACACAGAGACTGGTCAAGAGAGAGAGAAAAAAATATGTTCCATTTAAAATGAATGATAATTAGCAATTCATAAATATAGCATGCATCATCATCAATATATTCTATATACCCACTCCTACAGAAACTGGCTGAAAATTTGGATCTCCGCAGCAGGAAGTAGTAATATGATATATCAAGAAAAAATGAGTTACACGACTAACAAAGAGGAATAGCAATGAAAACAGGTGTGTGTGTGCAAGATACAATGCCCACATTTACATTACTCTAATATTTTACCAATGCAATTTGAATAACAGCCAGATGTCCCCTTATCAAAGTCTTTGCAGAAAACAAGGCCTGATGCAGCAGCAGTCTCACTTTGACTGAACATAAAAAGAAGTCTATGGATTTGGCTTTGCATAGCCCAGTCTCCCTGACAAATACAGAGAAAGCCATGAATCCAAATACAGAGAAAGCCATGAATCCAAATACAGAGAAAGCCATGAATCCTGCATATAGAAGAGGTCAGCTGAGGTCAAATGGCATCCTGTGGCTCAGCGTTGCAGATGAGGCTGCATGCAGATCAGGGCAGCATAGGGTGAGAGAGTGACTTAAATAAATAAAGCCTTCTAAAGAGACGGACTGGACAAAGTATACAAAGATCAATGCTTTGAATACAGGATTAGACTGGACTTATCTAGGAGTCGTGGTTAACGAAACTCCATCCTGGTTCCATTTATTCACAGTCACAGCCATTTTACTTATAATGCCCCACACTTAGAAAAAAAAAAAAAATCTGAACTTCTCAAAAACTAAACATTGTCTCCCAATTCACCATCGCGTGCAATCCTTTAACATATAATGTGGTGGACTTATTTCTGGTGCAGTTGTTTCCTCCTATTGCCTCTCACAGCCTCGTCCATCTGTTGTAGAGGTCATTAAACAAACCTCAATAAGCAGCGAGCATGTTTGCTCGTGCGCACTAGACAGCCATTCAAAAGCCTTTGCAAACACACCAAAAACGATTTTATTTGGGGCGTGATGCTAGGTCCCAGTGATGACTGTCCACTAGTGGTCCTCCAAAGACCCTGACCACCTTTTGCCATGCTTACACATGAGCTTCCACCATATCATATCAAGCAAAAAAATGTGGGAAACTACGCCATACAAAACACAAGGTACAACAGTATTGAAGCACTGAAAGTTCTTCCAATGAGGGACAGAAACCAGACATACTCTCTAGTCTAGTCCTGTATTTTTTTTTATGTTTAAGCTTTATTTTAATACACTAGATTTAAACAGAAACAATGGCTTTAAGAGTGTTCGGGGGTGTTCAAATCCATATTGGGTTAACAGTGTAGGACTAAATAAATAAATAAATAAAAATTTACATTTCGCCCAAAGTGGATGTAAACACCCTTAACTTAAAGATGAATGCCTGTACTTTAACCTCATAGTCATGTTTCATTTCAAATCCAATGTGCTAGAGTACAGAGCCAAAACAAAACTGTCCTGTTACTTACAGACTGCACTGTACCTGCATCTTGTGCAATCTGTGCCGCTTTTCAATAATATATGCAGAAGTCCTGGGAAGTCTTTACCTGGATTTTGGTTCATGATTCCAGGGGTGTCAATCCCAGAATGGGACTCGTTTGACCCCTGGCTAGCGTCCCACTCCGACTAGTCGGATCGGAGGGCCACAATCAACGTTCCTACTTCCTGAAAACCTCCTACACGGCGGAAGATAAGCTCCAATCCAAAGTCCATGATGCAGTGAGGTGGGCAAAGGAAAAAGCAAAAAGAAGAAATTCCAAACAACCAAAAAAGGGACCACCCAAAACTCTACTTTCTCAGAGTAAAGGGGAAAGCAGGAAGGGAGAAAGAGAGAGGGGTCAGCTTTGGTCACTGTTGTTGAGAGCCGACTGAGTGTGAGACAGGTTGTTGCAACTCTCCAACCCCCATCCTTTTGTCCATAAGTGTGCGTGTTTATGTGTGTGTATAAAAGAGACACAGATTGAGATATAGGGAGAGTGTGACTGTTTAATCTGCCCCTCCCTCTCCTAGTGTTGGTGTGTTGGTGTGTGTGTGTGTGTGTGTGTGCACTCGCTCCCCACCCCCAATCTATCTGCATTCATTGGCAGCCAGATTAAATGGTCAGAGTTAGCGATTAATGCTGTGCTGTCCAGGCCAATGGGTAGCGGGCAAGCACGCTATGTGGCTCCTGCCTCCCCTGCATCCTGAGAGGATAAGCCGCTGCTAAAGCTAAGCTAAACGCTAAGCTCCAGCCAACAGAGAGGCAAAGGGGGCAGGGTGTGGGAGTACTCCTTTCTAGCCCGAGGACAGTCACTCAGGCCTGGATAATAGGTGCCTGAGAGGAGGGTGCTACTGCATGTGTTGCACATGGTGGTGTGTCTAGAGTCACCCCATCACTCATTGTGGATTTTGACAACCAGGCCACAAATAATAGAATCTGCTGTTATATTATATCAAAATTTTGCCATCTCTTCTACAAACTATTTGTAAGAAGTTGTAATGATGAAACTTTGTTTAGCAACTTTACTTGCCATTGATATTAGTCAGTCAGAGATTAGGGATCACTTAGAAGCACCTTTCCTCAACCAATGTCAATCAAAACTCCATCTCATCTCCATCTCAACCAAACTACTATTAGCATAACATAATTTATCCACCCAAACACTGTAGACCAAGCCATGGTTTTACACCTCTAAAAGCACATAAAAAGTCCATACATTTTTCTGACATCTAGATGAGTAAAGAAGATCATACTATTCCTGATAAATTAAAAAGGTAGGCTAAGGTTGAACTTGTCAGTCTTACACATAATGAGTGAGTGCATATACTGTATATGTTTGTTGACTAGACTATTCCATGCATAATACCTACACTTGCCATCTTTGAAATATATACAGTATCACAGCATGACTGTCACTTTAAAGTAAAGACGAGTGTCAAACAACTTAGCAGTTACCTGATACATTGACATCATGCTCGTTGCAAGAGCTGACAATCACCCCCCTTCTCACAGTCTATTCTCCTCTATTATTTATGGTTTAACTGAGCTGTACATGCATGCTTGCTCCATGAGGAAACTATAAAAGCCTTAGTCTGGCAATCATGTCTTACACTAAAAGGAAATGTATTCATTTAAAAATCAGACTTCTTGTGTTGTCTTGCTCTTTTTATAATATATAGCTGGTGCAGACACAAATAATTGAGTTACATGGAGTCTTGTTAGCTTACAGCTGGGAGACATGACTAAAGCTAGGTGAATAAGGTGAAAATCATAAAAACTTTGTCACATTAATATCTGATCACCTTCCTGTCGCCCAGAGTCAAAGAACAAACCCTTCCTCAATCAATCTGTTATACAAGTTAAACCTTTTAATAGCACATGAACCAACAGAAAACCTGAAAGGAGAATAAATGGACATACAATACATTAAAAAAATGATGCTAAACAGTTGATTGCATCACAACTTGTGAGCTTGATTGCATCACAATAGTGCCACTGCAAACCCCTCCAAGCACTGCTGACTTATATTACATTTTCTGTTTTAAGGGCAGCAGCATGCAGCAGAAGGACCCTGAAAAGCTCAGTTTTCTCTCTATGTTCAAGTTAGTTGACCCACAGTTGCCCAAACCATAAATCCAGTGACTTCAGATTCAGTCTGTAATACTACAATACCCATAAAACACTGCCCATAGCTTTTTCTACTCCCCTTAGTTCGCTAGTAATACTTCAGACCCTGATCCCAGACAGAAATGGGTTACCCAAAACAGCAAGAGAAGTTCAGTTAAAAGTTTGCACATTTATACCTGCTGTGACTGCAAACACATGCCGTCCTGCTCACTGATCGCTCTGCTTACTGATGCATTCTAACCACATACACGGCACACATGAAGTGGACTGCACCTTCACTCTCATCTGCTGCCCTTGTTGTGTTGACCCAACCTTGCCTTGTCAGCTGGTTTCCACCCACACCCACACTGTGCTTTCTCATCAGACTTGTCAGCCACATGTCTCCAGATGGCTGAGCTTGATGGGTTAAGAGGACTTTTCCTCTGCAAGAGCAAACAGCACACACACAAACAAATATAGACACAATCACAAACACACACCCACTGATCCATGTAACACAATTACTTCCTTACTATCCAAGCTGTCACATGGATTCATCATTAACCTCCTACTAACAAATACACATGTACACGTGTCTTTAATGCTCCACAATATTTTTTCAACTTGTCTGCTCCTGTGAATTTCCACCTCTCTGCCCCAGATATTAATGCCCTCACTCACACACACACACACACACACACACACACACAATTTAATAGTTTAATGAAGTACCAGAGCATGCAAATCCATTGTGCACTCCACTGTCAGTTTCCCTCTATACCTCTTTTCTTCCTCCTGCAAGCATCTCTCCGTCTCTGTCCCTCCTCTTCCTCAGTGATGGTGAAGAGTGCCGGGATAGCTGAACGGCTGCCTCCCTTTCTCAGCTTCTGCTTGCCCTGCGAGGACCCACCTCCTCCTGGTTCTCGTCCTTTACTCTCTGGCATCGCCCGCCCTGTTGCTAACCCTTGAGCCCCTGGCTAACTCACCCAGCCCCTGCCCATCCCGCCTGGCAGTGGTGGTGGGGGGTGGGGGTGGGTCACCCCTAAAAGCCTTCTTCTCAGTGAAGACGTAGATAGCTAACAGCTAATGCTAACAACTAATTCCTCTGGCTGCACATTGCTGCTCGGTGTCTGAGACAGCAGAAAGAGGAGAGAGAGAAGAAGAGAGGAGGTGGAGGAGAGAGCAAAAAGAGCAGGAGAGATGGAAGAAATGAAATTATGAAATGTAGTAGAAGGGAGAAAAAGGAGGCAATAAAAGAAGAGTGAAGAATAAAGTACAGAGAGATGATGATAGAGAGTGTGAAAGGGAGACAAACAGAGCTGCTCACTGTGCCAAGTCCACACTGCCTACAATGGCAGTGCCAGGCACAGAGACAGAGTCTGAGGATGAGCTCTTGTAGTCTGGCCTAGAAAAGAAGACTTAATCCACAAGACTGGCTCGGTCGAGAGCTGGAAAAATTGCACTTCTGTTGATTCCCTCACTCCTCAAGAGATGCTGCAGCTGCTGTCACTACTGTTACTGCAGCCCCCCACTCTCTTGCTAGGCCCATTCTGTAAATGCAAACTTGTCAGAAGAATCACATCACACAGGCACTGGCTGGCTGTACAGTATACACACACACATACACTCTGGCCCACAGATACACGGTTAACAGAGGGCAGCAGGGCCGTTAAAATATTCAGTGCGAATCCAGCGGTGCAAGGTGAGCCAGTACCGGTAAAGGGTTTCCCTGACAACAGCAGCACATGGACCAATGACGCAGTGGGAGAGTGGAAGCGAGCCACACTTTAATATAATGTACACATACACACACACACACACACACACACACACACACACACACACACAAACAACTAGGGATGCACGCCTATGCACACACCAAACCAAACAATGCAGTACTGAGTACTGCCTCTGTGGAAGGGGTGTGTCCATAGAGCACATGGTATATGTCCCCACCCCATTCTCCATTTAAAGAGCCATCAGCTAGAAGACCCTCCACGGCTGTACAGTATATATGGAAATCTTTTATTATTTTATGTCCTGCTGGTGCTTTAAAAGAACAGAAGTACACAGAAGTAGCAATATGCAGAGCAGCAATATTTATATATGAGCAGTATTATTTCAGTTGCATTGCAGTAACAGATCCTAAGTTGTGCTTCACTTTCATTTCATACACTCAAACTGCATGTGCAAATACACTAAACCCTGCAGAGACACACAGTAGGGCAGGTGACAGCAGAAATAACGGGGGCAAAAAAGTTATTACAGGCTACATTTCGAGAGGCCTGTCCAATAACAGTGCAAACATCAGCCTAGACAACCATTAGGCTACTAGCATGGCATGTGTTTGTGCATGCTTATCTCACACGGATATTAAACAACCAGCATGACAGCTTGAAATCTTCATGCCACCAAGACCCTGTGGCTCCAAACAGCAAGGCCATAAAATGATTAAAGACAACCACTGATTTGCACCTGTAAAGGTGCACTTCTTTTAGTTGCCTTCACCGACATTTAGGTCAACCTTTGCAAAGAAAATAGCCTGACACAGACTATTTCAGCGCAGAGTATTTACTATAGAACACAATATATAGGAATTCAGGACAAGACTCCTTAGGGAGCGCATGCTGTAGAAACACATATTCATGAAAGAGCAATCTGATCTTTGTCCCTGCAGGATAGAGTAATGCTGTAATCCTACACTCACACTTAAACCGGATAGGCTAGGCTGCACACCCTTCTCACACCTACTGAATGTGTGTATAACAGACACAGACATGGGAACAGACATATTTTCACTGTATAAAGATACATTCAGCAATGCAAGTACATTAGCTTACTGTTACATTTAATTCTAAAGATAAATAGGTAGTTGATATGTCCCCTTCAAGTAAAAGGGATGATTGTCTTTCATGTGAATGCACAGAGGCTGTTAATTTAGTTCTAAATATAGTAGATTACCACATTTTAAAAATGAAATACTAGACTTTCCTTGTTGCTCAGAACACAACAACATGATTTGTCACCAGTGTCACCAAAACCATTAACAGAAAGATTTTGCCACATGCATATTTTCAGTATTTAGAAGTGCTAATCAGCTTGTCTTATAGCAAGATATAGCAAAAAGCAAATTCTTATCTGTGTTTCCTACGATGTGGCCCTCAGTGACATGAGGTTTAACACAATATAAAATACAAAAAAAAAAAAACTACAATAGCATATTGCATATATTACAAATAGGACTAATATGGATGAAGTCAAGTAACATTAATTCCCAAGTGAACACCTCAGCATCATTTGATTCTGTTTACCACTGGTGTTTGCAGAGATACCTACACACAAGAAAATCCTACAACCCACATGATGTGGACAAGATGACCAAACAGAGGAGACAATCCAGATTAGGAAATAATATCATGTTGGACTGTATGTCAAGAGAGCCTGTAGGGAAGGTTGTCCTTCTCATCAATCTGGGCATGTGTGGACAGTACTGTGACTACTTCCAACAGGTATAACAATGAGCACAGAGTCTCAGGGCTCAGCATCGAGCAAAACTCAAGACGTCAGGCAACTTGGTTGGAGATAAGAAAGATGGCTGTAGGCCAAACACGTTGGCAGGATGAAACAATAAGATGTGTAAAAGCTGTCTAGGGAAGCAAAGGGAAGAGTATTGAGGTAAACTACAATACATTCACACCTGTAACCAAGCTCTGAGGCATCTCGCAGTAGCAGCCAGTAAGAAATCAATTTGTCAGCTGATAGAGAAAGAGATATTAACTAGTTTTGCCACCAAGTGAGAAAAGATATAAGAAGCATTTTTGTGTTTGGATGGAACAGATTGGAAAATGGCAGATTTGAGAAAACAGCTGATAATCCTGTAGGACAGTGATCACAACATTAGAGGCATCTTCAATGTTGTGGTCAAAGGTGTAGTGGCACACTGCATTGTGCATCTTAAAGCTCACAGTAGCATGGGAACATAAAATTAAATCATTTATATGGAAGGAAGTTGTTTATGGATACTAAGCTAGCAGCAGAATTGGAAAGCTTGAAAGCATCATGTTATAGAAAATGGATGCCGAGACTTTGCAGCAGGGTCATATTAGACTAACATAAATAGGAATTCATGGGAAAACTGAAAGATGATGATAATGGTGAGGATAGAAAGAGAAAATACTAGTGACAAGGGGACAAAGATGCTATGGCAATGAGTCTAAAGTTTGTTATAAATTGTCATTAAAAGATGTATGTTTTTTGGTAGTTTTACAAAAGTTAGCTGATTCAACCATTTGAAGGCAACACGGTGAGCTGCCCTTTAATCCTATTATTTCAACTAATCACATTTTCAGAAACTATCGAGTAAAAATGTGAAATTGTAAGCTCCTTGAAAATTATCATTCAGTGTGCTTTCCCTTAAACCCACACATTCCCGAGTATTATAAAAAAATTTTTTTAAAAACATTCCATAGGTGAAGTTACAGCCAAGTGGGATACTTCTGCAGCAGCTGATTGCTGAGTCCTCTGGACGTGTTGTGGACCTAACTCTGTCAAATAAATGATAAATAAAAGATTGATAAACTCAGTGACACATCAACTCAACCTATAACATCTGTGTTAGGCTTGCTAGTGAATGACAGTGATGCTTGTATCACAGTCTTGTACACACAGTGCAGTACATTACCATGGTGCGTTTTTCTGCACTTGGTGCAACAATTTACAGATCAATACATCATTCTTTTAGGATCTGTATGAATGCTATAGCACTGAAACACTGCATTTCACAAGGGATCTTTACATCACATTCTGTGCGTTAGAAATGGCTGTTTTCACTTCATGAATTTGGCATATGCACCTGTCTGAAAAACACCTGACAAAATACATACATTCTTAACCTTTCATCTCAAATTTTAAACTAGACTCACTATAAACTGGTTCAACTCCTGAAGCAAGCTTATCCTGATTGGACTAACCAAACACGTCACACTATAGAAAATTTACAACCAGAACATTTCATGGAGAAAATATGTTGGGCTAGCTAACAACCATGCAGAATTTAAAAGCTAAATTCATGAATTAAAAAAAACAAAAACATTTTCCAGTCAGTAGTTTGACATGCTCAAACCCTGGAAAAAACAACATAGCATCTAATGGCAGAGCATCTAGTGTCAAGTTATGAAGTGATTTACTATAGCGATAAAGTTAACAATTTTGGCATTGTCAACACTGATCAGCATTTCAGTGTTTTATCAGCCCCCATCATACAGATGGACAGTTTTGAGAAGTAATTCAGGAAATAAACAAGCTGTTGCGCTGCTCTGACAGCATCCTGATCAGTGAGGTCACAGCAGGTATTTGCCATTAGCAGCTAATGGAAAACACCTGTTGTTCAGTGTCATTACTAATTAAGGTGTGGCCAGAGGTGAAACATGCAAATATGCTTCCGTTTTTCAGACAACAGAGAATTGTACAGCAGAGATGTTTTCTGATCTTTGAGACTGAGTAACAATGAATTACAAAAAATAAAAAAAGGGATTATCCACAATATATTTGAGTTTGGCGAAACGTGGCCTTTGATGCTTTGCCCTGAACAGCAAATTATTAGACCGACAGCAGCTCACACACTGCCAAACACACTGTTTATCTTGCTTCTAGGTTTTTAATACTGAGATTAAATTGACATACCACCAAACAAAAGTCTAACAGAACAGTAGGCCTATATAGCTATGAGTGGTGATTTTCAGTTAATATTTCAGTATGGTTCACAAGTGTCTGTATTAGCATGCCAGTCCACACTGTGGACAGAATAAAAAATGTTTTTTAAAAAACCTGGTAAAGCCGGAGAACAAAGTTGTAGCCTAAAGACACATAAAGGGAGCGTCTGCCATCCCAAGAACAACAGCTCCTCTGTTCCTTTCCAGTAATTCACCTGTCACGTCAACAGAAGGAGCATTTCGACGAGTTGACAAAATGTCAGCAACAGGTGTCTGCCAGGGAGCTCAAAATGTCTATCAACAACGACAATAAAGGTAAAACTGAGTAATTAAATATGTAGTTTAAAGAGCAGGTCGTCTTTACTAACCCTAAAGTAACCGGTTGGGTGAGTCGGTTGATAGTTAATCCCACTCCCGTGACCGACCGGCTCCCGAGTAGCCTACTTGAGTCTGTCTGTAGCCTAATTCAGCGTCGGAGTTCAAACACCGAGAAAATCAACCGAAGCCCCTCCGCTAATCAGTACTCAATAGTTAAGACAACAGTTTGTGTTCTAAAAAGTTTGCTAGAGTAAACTTTTCTGTCGGTATAGGAACTCACCTTGGGACTCGGGAGGAGATGCGTCGCTGCCATCCTGGTCCGCCATTTCTCCTGACGTCAGCTGAGAGGGATCAGGGGCAGGAACCGGGACCTGCTGATCCTGAGACAGACCGGGCACCCTCCCACGGACAGGTGGGGGACGACACGGGCAAACAACCTAATCTAAGAAGTACAATAAGATGATAATAGTGTGTTATAATCACATACCAGGGGCAGAATAAACTTTTCACACATTTGCTTCCTTCTTAATTGCATTTTATAAGCCAATAAACTTTACCTGTTACCTTGCACAGTATGGATTATTGCCTACCTAGCTAAAACGTGTTAAATTTGGTTAATCTGTGTCTGAATAATGATATTTGTACTGCTTGAAAAGGGGCTGCTTGATAAGAGTGAGATGGGGCAAGGTGTGCAAGTCAGGTCTCAGGTCTGTCTAAAGTATTATGCTGACATCTACTGGCAATAAGGGTATGTCAATATGGTGAAATCATTGCTATGGCCTTTTGAGCAATAGTTTGGTGTCTGTGCAAGTTTAGTAAAACTGTCAGTCATACTTATAGTGGTCATATAGTAATATATGTTTGGAGACCAAACACATTTTTTCACATGTGAGATTTACAAAAGATAATAAAATTGAAAACGTGTTTTTTTCAGTTGAAATGTGTTAATGGCTGCAAATTACATCTAAAAAAGAAAAATAACATGAAAGACCAAATATTCCTTGTGTATATGCACATTTTGAGACTATAATAGCTGGTGTTCACCATAGGATACAATTGCTTTCAGTGTAACCCACACATTAACACACCATGCAGCTATTTAAGCAGTCGTTCATATTCTCCTCACTTTTCTTACTTCATATAAGAAAAGAAAATTAACATTTTGCAGATTCATAATATACAGTAGTTAGGATTAAAAGGGAATTATCTCCAGATTGCCAGAAATTTAAATGTGAACATTATTTAATTAAAGGCCCTGCACACCCACACAGGTGTTTTCAGCAGACATGTTGACTTGTCATAGTAGAAAAAGCACAGGTGTTACTAATAACATTAACGATGGCTCAGTACTATTCACGCGTCCCAGTAAGCCGCGACAGTGGGCCAGCATGCACAAGACCCTGAAACTGAAGCAGCTAAATGGAATTCAGCCATCTTTCAGTTTATTATTTACACCTGTGCTTTTCTCACTCTGACCCATCAAAATGTCTTCCATGAAAAAGGCCTATAATAACTGTGTAAATAGTCCCGTCCTACCAGGTGCAACAACTCGAACATGAGAGCGAGGGAGCTGTCAATCAAGCACAGTATAATCAGGCAATATAAGTGAAAACACCAGTGTGGGCATGTAATGCATATGTAAATATGTCACGGTCCCGGGAAAATCATGTATCTCCCAGAAAAACAGCCCTGTTTTCAGCTTTGTGACAACGCATTTTTCTGGTAATTCAATGGGTTTTTGAAAGTATTATTTAGCTTAACAAGTAAGATCATTTTTTCAAACCCAAAAAGGATCGTGTAATCTTACAGTTTGTATGAAAAATTAAAAATCACCAAATTTGGCAATACATGGTTTTCACTGGACAGCGATTATAGAACACATTTATAGTAATAGCCAGAGGTTTTGAGCCCGAAAATCTCAAACCATTCATGTTGAATGTATTACTATTGACCCATATGACCAGCAGAGGGAGCCCTGTTCTTACACTAAGAACTCTACACTCAGTTCCTTTATGGGGGTTCAATACCTCTCTCATTAGGTTTCATTGATGCATCAATAAGATGTTTAAATCACAATATTCAGCTAATTGCAGAACTATTAAAAATTCATGTATTCAAGTATTGTTTAATGGCCGGAATATTTATGCATAAAGATCAGTAGCTTTGACGTATCCGTTATGTCACATTACCACAAATTAATCAATTCTCCAAACACCAAAATCCGGTGTTAGCCAGAAATGTTAACAAATAACACAGTGCACAGAAACATAAAGGGCGTTTCACCTCACAGCCACCCTTCAACAAAGAAGCAATTCAATTAGACAAAATGAGACGTGAGACAAAAATACAACCGACCACTGTTATTTCAACTAACCCAAGTGATATTTGAGCAAGGATTTACTGTTCTTGGCTGAATGTATGCTAATCTCCGCTCATATCGCTGCTATTTGCCAGACAGCGCAGGCTTACCCCCCTCTGGACCCCCAGTAAAATGGCTACTGATTGGTGCACAGAAAACTGCAACCATGGCAACCAGCTGTTTGGCAATTTCTCTGATGGAGGAGGTGGAGGGAGGATATATTGGCCTGTAGGTATATACTCCCAGACTCACACACTGACAGAGAGACAAACACACACATCTGGGCACCTCTGTGTTGTCTAGAGATAGAAAGGATGGGAAAATGCTGATCGCAAACAGGGAACTTTACTTATTCAACCCTCTTGTGTAAGGTTTAACCCAAGCCCCTCATCCCCCTTACTTATTTTCAGACACAACCCTTCCAGACAAAGCTACCCCCGCCTCCTCCTCTGTAGTGTTCAGTGTCTGTTTTTGTGTTTGTGCTTGATTTTTATTTGCTGTTTGTGTCAGAAGCAGCAAATAAGAAGGTTAGTGACGAGGTCAGTAGGTAGTGGTTAAGCCTGGGGTGTCGTTCAGGGTCATGTGTGTTTGACTGCGTTCACATGTGCATGATGACAGCCTCCACGAACTGTCTGTAATTGGTTCCCAAGGGAGAGGGATCTTGAGATTCTCCCTGCACAGGAGTAAACCCACACCATGAAAAGAATACACACTCTGAGTCTCCACATGGCATAGAGTATTTACCTGCTAAACTGAAGTGAGGGAAGACACAGAAAGATTTAGTGTGTTTGCTTAACCTAAATGTGTGCAAGATTTGAAGAGAATGGAGGTCAGACATTTCTTCTTTGGGATGCTTATCCTCAGTTGATTTACACTCAGGGCTCTTCATGGAAGATCCACTAAGGCTGGGGGTGGGCTGCTGGGGGAATAAGCAGATCGAGGAACTGATTGATTTTGAGGACAAGCGGCCTCTTTGGTCCTCACTGATTTATCTGGATTAATTTGGGTGCCTATGTGTTTCAGGGACAAACTGCGTCTTTTTAAATCTAGAGGGATCTGGTATTAAAGCCCCTTAAAACCTTGTTTCAAATGTTACAGGAAGTCTTTCTATACAACACTAAATGTTCGTTAAATAAATATGCAACAATCAGAGTTTAAGTTAGGGGGTAAAAGTTTCTGGCAACATGAGCAGAACTGTCATCAGATTTTGAATAAAAAAATTCCTAAATCCTGATTTGGGCACGGAAGTACGTGGCTTCACCTTTTTTCAACCGAGCCCTGCCCACGTCAAACCAGTGAGACGAGCACAGACAAAAACACAAATATGAAAATCCATAATGTGAAATAACCAAAATGATTCTAGCTTTAGCAAAATAAAGTGTGTTAATCGCTCATAGTAAGAAGCTGATTGAGAAAATGTGTTGTTAGGGCCTTTAAAGTCTCTGATAAGGGCCATAGTTTTTAACTCAAGCTGCTTTGAATTAGAGGAGAAGATGTGAAATAAGTAATATCATTACTGTTATTATCACTGTCAGAAACTTTAATGAAAAAATCTGTTTTGTGAAAGTGAGAACGCCACATCTTTGAATCTTGAGTGTCTCGTAAAATTAAACTTCATTTGTATTTACATTCTATACTTGGTCATTAAAGCATGCTCTGTAATGCACCTGTAATTTGCAGTATTTCTAACAGCAGCTGAAGGCAGCATAGCAGCTAATTATGTGATGCTGAACAAGTGTAGGAAATCTAGGCGATAATGAGGTAAACAATGCATATGATGCATTTCAAACCAGCTTGCAGAGACAAGCTGTGTTGACGATAGTAACACATCACCACCTACAAAACACTCAGCTCATCATGTAAACAGACGTCAGTGTAGTGGTGATATCACTATAGCAATGGATGTTCACAGCTTAGCTGCACATTGTTCTTGCATATAGTGTCTCATGTGCTTGATTTTTCATTCATTCAGTTTTGCAGATCTTCTCATGATGGTGAAATCACATGTAATCTGGCAATAAATAATGAAGCACATGACTGTATAGGTTTAACTGTTGTTATCTAGTAACCCACGTACTGTAATAGTGCTGCATTTTCATAGTCGAGATGAAAGCAGATGAGTACCTGTTATTGCCATGATTGCACCACACAGTTCAGTCTATACCTTAACCTATTCCTTTATATTATTACTTTTCCTTTAAGACTGACTCTCTGTCGCTGCTTCTGCGTCTGTCGCCCCGTCTCTTTATCCTCATATTACCTTTTAAGCGGCAGACAGACACGGCCATCTTTCCATAGCAACAAATCACTCGTGTCACTGAGTTGACAACGGAGACCAGTTTCTTTAGCCTCACTGTCCATTTTTCCTCATCAATTCATAAAACAAAGGAAACCAGCAAGTATTAATACTGCTTTAACCTGCCCAGGGGTACCATTCTGTGGTTTATTGGTCATTGTTATAATGAGGAAATATAGGTCACTCTTTTTTTTTTCTTTCTTTTGTTGAGATGAGATCTTTATGAGAGGACATATTTATGTATAGATCACATAAGATTGAATCACATTTCTGTTGTTTGTACACTTGTAAGGGCACTAAGCTTGTCTGCGTTGTTTTGGTAGCATGATAGTAATAGCCTCTTCAATTATCTGTCTCTACATAATTCACTAGAAACAGATGGTATAATGGAGAATGATCTGAACTCACCCCCTGCAGATAGACAGATCCCCCAGCAGGACTCCCACCATGTTGTCTAAATAGACTTACAGTGCCTTGAGCGTGCGCGCGCACACACACACACACACACACACACACACACACACTCAGCTGTGCACTGCATGCTGTACCTGTATGAGACCCTTTACAGCTGACCAATCTCATCCCTCTGGGTAGGCACAGAAAGGGCCAATGACAACAAAGAAAACAAACCTCAAAAACAAGTAGTTCATACACAAACAGGCCAGCAGACATATGGCTATGTGACCCAAGTAAATAGTGCTATTAATTCTAAATCCTAGCAATTAATCCCTCCGGTGGTCACAGTGGTATTGTCTACACAGTGTTTATAACAGCAATGTTTACTGTCTGACATCCAGGCATTTATTGTGTTGGGTAGTCTAAGGGAGCAGCTGAACTGTAAAGCATTAAATACACAACATCTAGGCTCTGTATGCATCCCACCTATTGTCTACTACCTGTCTGTTCTAATGATTTGGGATGACAGAATATATACTAATGAGCACTAATGGTGTCTCTAATAATGTTTGGCTTCTTAAGAATTTATCTAGTACCTATGTTATTATTAATGTACAACTAAAGTGTATAATAACCCTACAAAGGAGCGTAGGTTGCTTGTTTTTTTTCCTGAAAATACATCCTTGATTGTGGATCATAATGTTTCATTAATTACTCAGAATGAATTAGTACACTGGGGTGGAATGTAGTACAGTCTGGAGGTACTTGACTTGAGTATACTAATTTGTACCTCTCTTCCACTACATTTCAGAGTTAAATATTGTACTTTTTGCTGTTGTAATGTTGTGACCCTTTGAAGGAAGTCCGACCCCTAGGTTGAGAACTACTGGACTAAAATACCTAACGGTATATAAAGTCATTAAAACTAGCTCGACCAGCTGTCACAGGGGCCATGTTTTTGCAGAACGAATACTTTTACTTTCATACTATTACATTCTAATGCTTTCATACCAGTAGTTAAGTACATAATACTTCTGTACTCTTACATAAGCAGGATTTTAAATGTAGGACTTTTACTTATAATTGATTATTTTTACATGGTTGTACTGGTACTTTTACTTAAGTAAAGGATCTAAGTACTTCCTCTACCACTGCATGCTACACAATAAATACCCTCTTCCTTTGTCCAACCCATCATCTAGTACTACTGATGACAATAGTTACTGAGGTAAATATTAGTATAAAGGCTTTGAACTTGATCTTACTAAAACTGCTGCACAAAAGCAATTCCCACTTATTCAGCCAAATCTGCTGTGTGTGTTCGCCTCCAGCTGTAGTGGCAGTAGTAATAGTAGAAATGGTCAATGTTGGCAACAAAGTCTGTGTGATGTTGTACACGCCTACATCTTTTTATGCTTGAAGAGCAAGAGTTGAAACATTTATGTCTGGAGTGCTGGAAAATTGAATGGGCTCAGTGTAGTGAAATTAAATAGATTTCCCACGAGATGCACTGCAGATTTTTCCACACACGTGCAAGCTTTGTAAGTGGAACGCGTGCATATTTGTTGTATAGTTTTTATACAGCTAAGAAAGGAAGTTGTTCCCAGGGATTTGGCTTTACTTAAGGTTGGAGTAGAATAAAATATTCAGTAAGGGTGCTGGAAATTACTCAATTTGTGGTAAGTTTTTCTGGCCCTCTTAACAATGCACTTTGGTTCTAGTAATGTTCCTGTCATACTAGATCACTTGCAGATTACAAAGGGCCTGGTAGGGAGAGAGTGTCCTCCATTTCCCACAGTGCAGCAGGTCTAGTGTGCAGGGTAAATACAGCTCTGTGTCATGGAGGTGACAGAAGAAAACATCACTCCCCACCCCATCCCCATTCTCGTCCTCTCTCTGTCTGGGTAATAAGTGATGCTGTGTGGCTGAATTTCCTGTCATGTGAATGAATGAGCAGGCTACAACAGCATGACACGTCACCCCAGCATTTGTCTGATGCTGCGGGGGGAGGTATGCTTCAAGTGTCACCCTATCTCTCATCTCTCTCTTTACCACCCTGGTCATATACAGTATCTGTCTGTCTTTTTCTATTCTCAATCTGTTCCCCCTGTCTCTCTGGAGTATTAGCATGATGGATCACTGCATCCACAAGGGAGAGAGTGCAGTAGAAGAAGAGAGTAAGGGGGTGGAGAGGAACATATAGGATCAAGGGAGAGAATGGCAAAATGAAGAGGGGGATGGGAAGACATCAAATTTACAGTAGGGTCTGCTGGGCTATTTCACATTAGGAGATATGATGTATTGCTTTATTGTGTTCCTTGAAAACAGTGGCGTCAACATATAAACTGATAACAGCTCATAAAAATGGCACTTCCTCGCTCTTGCCAGTCTCATTTCCTTCCTCATTCGTACAATTTCCGTTCTTCTGTCAAACAACGGTCTCCTTTCACATCAGTTTTAATATTCTGAAGCACCATGACCGACAGCGACTCGACTGGTGTGCAGCCAGCTGACTGAACCAGGCAACGCTGGCTGGTGGGGTGAAGCTCCCGTCCTTAACTATTCTCCTCACATTCACCTTGCAGTCCCAATTATTCAAGGCAGTGT
Source organism: Maccullochella peelii (assembly GCA_002120245.1). Classification (NCBI taxonomy): domain Eukaryota; kingdom Metazoa; phylum Chordata; class Actinopteri; order Centrarchiformes; family Percichthyidae; genus Maccullochella; species Maccullochella peelii. The sequence continues at coordinate 5,226 of LKNJ01003185.1, read as the reverse complement.
GCACGAGCGCTCCCTGCCAGCCAGGCCCAGCTGTGAAAAGTGGGTCATGGAATTTAAAGGCACACACAGCCTTGTTGCACCGCACAGTCGCTGCGCTGGCACCGCTTTGGCTTTCTCTTCCTCCCAACATACAACAGCAGTGTGTGTGTGTGTGTGCAATTCTGTTCCCTACAGTGAAATCCACAAGGCTGTTTGGGAATGTGTGTCGGTGAATCAGAAGACATTCATTATCACGTTCTATGCGTGAATAAAAGCTGTGGCACGTTCCCAATGTGTGTCTCCCTCTCTGTCTGTCTCCTCTGTGAACTTGCCTGTATTCTTCCACATGACTTCCCTTTAGAAATAAAAGTATATGAGCTTTGATTTGCAGTTAGGTTAACTTGTTCTCTCACAGATTAATGATCATGCAACTTTAGGATTCATTGTGGGTATTCTTTCTTAGAACCCTCGCAACATTCTTAAATGTGTCTCAGAGAACACTTTCTACCTAGCAACAATGTACAGTAGGCCAGTAGGCTAGTCCATATGGGGCTAGACATGATGCAGAGAAAGGCTACTCATGCGCGCACTGAGCAATAATGTCATACTCTGATGAGCCCTTTACAGAATCAGACAGCACACAGGACTGTCCTACTAAACTACTGGCACACTGTGTGGCACCAAGAAGGAGCACACTGGCAACCACGATGCTCTAATATGCCCCTTGTGCAGAGAGATTAACACACACAGACCAAAGACCACACACAAATCTCAATACATCTGAATAATGGCATATACTCAACTACGCAAATGCACCTATAAAGACATAAACACTCATTAGGATTCTTTGACATGTTGAGAAATACACTCATTCACTTTCTTGTCGAGAATTAGATAGGAAGATCAATATCACTCCCATATCTGTCGTGTAAATACAGCTACAGCCAGTAGCCGTTAGCTTAGCTTAGCATAAAGACTGGAAACAGAGGGAAACAGAAACTTGTAATTTTTACACTAAGGTTTTTGTATGGATTAAACAAACAAGAAATAACATGTCAATTAGTGAGCTTTAGAGTTGCTTGTAGTGGATTTTGTTACCTTTGGACAGAGCCAGGCTAGCTGTTTCCCCATTTCCAGTCTTTATGCTAGGGTAAGCTAACCGGCTGCTGGCTGTATCTTTGCTGTATATTTACCAGGCAGACATGAGAGTGGTATCGCTCTTCTCATCTAACTCTCAGCAAGAAAGCAAATAAGCATATTTCTCAAAATGTCAAACCATCGCTTTAAATGAAGCACAAAGACGCATCCTTTATCCATAAAAAAAATAAACAGTACACACTGGTTGAACAGTACAGAGTCCTTCTGCATTTTTAATATCAGCAAAAAAAAAACACCACACACCACATTACATTTTAAAAACAAGAACGCTTATTGTGGATGTAGAGAAAAACAAAACTGCAGCTGAAAAACTGAATACATTAGTCTTAATAATAATAATAAAGGTATAAAAAGCAAAGTGTTTTGCTTGGTGAAATAAAAACCTTTGGGCCACCAAATGTTCCCCTTATCATGCAACTTTAAAAATACATGCAAACGTAAAGCTTTCTAGTATGGACACTTCCAAAATACTCTCTCCACATGAAATCTCATGAATTATAAAATATCAGCCTATTGCCCCTGAACTGTTCCTTGACAGAGAAAATCCTATGGAGTACCTCTACATGAATCCTGGATGCACCTCAGTTGCCTATAATGGCTTCTTCTTCCACTTTTCCTTCTAAATCACAGATCTGGAAAACACATGATCTTTTTCAAACAAATCAACCATTGCTATCTGAGTGTGGTGACACCCATCCAGCCCAGTTCAGACTGAGGAAAGGGAACACAAAGAGGACGCCACATTTCTTGCAGACGCATTTCTCTGGCATCAGTCGACAGTGAAAATGCGTCTCATACAACCAAAACTTGGGAAGAACATCAAAAACAGCACCATTTTAAAATTTTTCCTGGATTCTCTCCAACGTGACAGTCACGTTGTTTCAACAAAAAAAGTTCTACAAAGTCAGACATGGCAGCTTAATCAAAAAAGTATTTTTTGCTTGATTATAAGTTCATAATATCTATACTCTTTATCAGTGTTTTTTCTACATTGTTAGCATGCAAGATGGGTGCTTTGCAAGTGTTGTGTTAAAATCAGACATTGCCCTGCTTTTGTCTTTGGCAACTGAGGGTATAGATCACATGGCAGGTTTAGGTCTGCTCCATTCCGGTTGGTTCACGATTGACTGCTCAGAAGTGAAACTGGGCCCAACCCCATAACAAGAGTCATGATTGTACCAGAGCTTACAGGGTTTTGAGTGTGTTGGTGCACAGAAGGTCATTAACAACAATAAATAACTAAATCCACTTCTTAAACCTGGGGTTATGCAATAACATAAATATTTTCTGCAACCTGGAAAAGATTTAAACATCTTAAAATTCTGCGCCCACCCGAAGAAGTTTCACAAACTTAACAATCTCTGTGGAAATGCTGTGTCGCACTAATGCCTCCATGATGTATGACATTTAGGATGTAATACTCCCAGTTTTGGCACACCTTCCCTTACAGGACCTGACAGGTTTAAGTGTCAAAGTTTCAAGTTGTCCTCAGGTTGTGACTCGACCGTATTTGCCTTTAGGTTGTCAGTAGTTAAGGTTCAGTGCTGAGAAAAAGGTGAACTGATCCTGAATATCCTTAAAGGCAACATCAGCCACTATTAGAAAGGCAAGATAGCAGAGTTAAGTGAACCGGAGTGTGAGAAACAACTTCGATGTTTGGGCTTTGTGCTTAAACCTAAACGACCAACTGATATGTATTTTCATGAGGGAGAGCAATGAACAACACCACGTAACATGAAAAGTGAAAGGCTGCCAATCATACAGGTTTTGCAGTCTCATGCAGAGAACTGCAGCACCCATCATGCCTTGCTGTGATGAAAAATGTAATAGAACAGTGGGTAAAACGCAAAAAATATTCACACTATTTTAGCCTTGTTTGTTAAAATGTCCCCACTCTTCCCAGAGTTTACATATCACAAAAGGTCAGAATTGATGTATTAACGCCTTGTGCTTAAAATAAAACTACATAGTTCTCTTATATTTGCAAGCACTGACGGAGTAAGGATAATGAAGTCGACTTTAAAGTAGGACAAAAAACTCTTGAAGACCACATTTCAGTCACATGAACAATAAATGGTAACATACAGTACATTTTTCAAAAGAAGTAACAGCAAAACACCTCAGTAAAAAAATGACAAAATCATGAAGCACTGTGTTTACATAGTGCTACAGCTAATTTCACACCTACTGCAGTACAAACATGTTTTTACCACCTCCCTTTTTGAGATTTGTTGGTGTTTTAGTCAGTATGGCTGTTGGGATTACAGCATCAGCTTGTAACATGGCTCTGAAATGTGGAATTAGGTGGTATTCATGTTAAAGCACAGTTGCAGTTCTGGCACGTTCCAGGGTTTGACATTTTATTGTGGCTGTATGCTTTTGAACCATATTGGCTCTGTTTTGCTTAAGTACCTTTCAACAGTCAAATATTATAATACACTTGTTATTCTATGTGATTGTGAAATGAAAGACTAGTGCTATATGTATGGAGTTCGTGGTGCATGTTTGCAGGTTGCAGAATATTTACTAATGCTGTTATGTTTAGATAAGTTATTCTTTGTGATGACAGTCCATGTTGAGTGGGTTTAAGCAGGTGGAGCTGAGATGACATAGTGGTTGATGGTTGACATTACAGCCATTATAGGCCCTTCTTAGTTGGCGCACTGAGTTTTCTCATTCCCCTTATCCTGCCCAGCAACTCACGGACAAAGTCCTGTAGGAGACGAGAGAAGAGAGAGAGTTAGACATACAGACGCACACACACACACACACACAAACAAGAACACATACAGGTAAAAAAAAAAAAAAAGCTCTATTCTTTTATGATTTGACATGCAATTAAGTTATCAAATCAGATTATTAAATACTCCCAGTGAAGAAGAAGACCAAAATAAAAATCTTCAGATGTTTGCAACCTAGCTTCAGTTTCTGTTTGATTTTGCAAACTAAAGCAGGCAGAGGTATCCTGCTATTGTTTGTGGTGTGTGATTGACAGTAGACGTATCTGTAAAGAACATTAAGTAATAAGTTCAGTATTTTTGGAAATACACTTAATAGCTTTCTTGCCGAGAGTTAGATGAGAAGATTGATACCATTCTCATGTCTCTGCACTAAATATGACACTACAGCTAGCAGCCGGTTGGCATAGCTTAGCATAAAGACTGGAAAAATAGCCCTCGTAAAACCCACAGCTTGTTGTTACACTTCGGTTTTTGCACATATTAAACAAACAAAATATAATGTCTTTATTTGTGAGCTTGGAGGTTCTGGCAGGCATATTTTTGTGCTGCTGGACTTAAGTGCTGCCTTTGACACTGTTGATCATGGCATTCTGTTAGATAGACTGAGGCACTGGGTGGGTGTACCTGGTACGGCATTAAATTGGTTTTCTTCATATTTATCAAATAGAAATTTTTGTGTCTCCATTGGCAACTTTATGTCATCTTTTTCTCATATCAAGTATGGTGTGCCTCAAGGATCAATTCTTGGACCAGTTTTGTTCTCCTTATATATGCTCCCCTTGGGTGATGTCATCCGTAGACATGGTATTTCTTTCCATTGTTATGCGGATGGAACACAGCTGTACCTCCCTGTCAACCCCACTGACGTCAGCATGCTGAGTTCTCTACAGGACTGCCTGGTTGATATAAAGAACTGGATGTCGATAAACTTTCTACAGGTTAATTCTAAGAAAACAGAAATCCTTGTCATTGGGTCCCAGCATATCACAAAACAAATGCTTCCATCTACTGGTTACCTGTCACAACATATCAAGCCTGTTGCAAGAAATCTCAGTGTCCTGTTTGATAGTCACATCACAAAGCTTGTCCAATCATGTTTTTATCACCTCAGAAATATTGCAAATATAAGATCAATTTTAAATTTTAGAGATGCACAAACTGTTGTACATGCTTTTATCTCCTCATGCCTTGATTATTGCAACAGCCTCTTCTTTTGTCTTAACCAAAAAACTTTGAAACGACTACAGACCATACAGAACTCAGCTGCTAGGCTTTTAACCGGAACCAAGAGGCACGATCACATTACACCTGTTTTAGCCTCCTTACATTGGCTCCCTGTTTGTTTTAG